>JAVSBS010001674.1:0-68651 GCA_033124195.1 Coracias cyanogaster
GGGGCCGCCCCCCGGGTCGAGGCGGGGCGGCGGCGCCCGGACGCCGCGGCGAGGGGCGCTGCGGAGCCCCCCGGGGCCGCGGGCGCCTTCCCAGGCACGGCTCCGGCGGAGCACGCAGGAGCCCGGACCGTAATGCGGCTGCGGACACGGCTCCGGCTCCGGCTCCGGCTCCCCGCCGGCGTGCCAGGGCTGCCCGGGGCCAGCCCGGCTCCAGCCCCCGCGATTTCTGCTGGTGCGGGGCTACGGCACCGCAGGAAAAGGGCTCTTGGCTTTGCACCGTCTGCTCTGCTCCCTTCTTGCTCGGTTAACCTCCACTCACCAAAGTAATCTTTTATTTGCCCGTGTTACATCCCTCCTTGATCCTCCTTCACGTCCCGTCACCGTTCTGCGTCGATTTTCATCCGTGCCTTTGGTAATTCCTACCACCCTTTCCCAAAGCCTTTCTGTTCCTGCTGTGTCCTTTCTAAGCGGGAGACCAAAATTGGACACAGCAGTCAAGATGAGGGTGCGCCATTGATTTATCAATAATATTCCAATACTTGCAGTAGCATACTCTACAGCTCTCTTAACACAGCCTACCGACTTCTTGCTGAGGCACAAAACAGAATACCTCCATACCTACACACAAGTTAAAGAAAATGTGGTATTTCACAAGCAGATGGATGCTGCTTGCATGTTGCAACTTTTTACGGCGGTCTGCTTTCAGCAGTAATTTTAAGACCCTCAGTCATGACATACCAAGGTCTGGTAGAATTACCCTTCTGTCAATATGCAAAAAAGCATAACTGCTATTAATTAACAGGACTTAGGCAAGTGGATCCAGGAGAGAACACATCCTAACAAATATAAAACATGTAAGAAAGATTGTATCACTACAAGCAGAGAACCAGCTTCCACAAGATGCTGAGCGTGGTGAGCTCAGCACCCTTTAGTGATTTCTTCTGTGGACACAAAAACACATTTACCAGGTTCAGATATGAGATATGTCAATAGACAAAGATGCAAAATACTCAATGTTTCTTAAGATTTGGTCAAAATAATGTGAGTGTACTTTACAAACAAGACGAGGCAGCCATAAATACTCCACAAACATTCCAAGGTATTTGTTAATTCTATAAATACTAGCTATTGAAAAGCAGCCCTGCCAGACTGTTTAGCAAACCGTGGGAAAACACCACCTTACTTGTGCCGGACAGCTCTTTACAGCTAAGAGGTGAGCTATCTTGGTGAGTCAGATCTGGACTGTTAGCTTGCAGAGGTCTCATCTGGTGATCTGCAGTCTGATGAAGCTCAGGGGTAGCTTGCATTTCCTATGCCTCTTCTGTGTCAGCCTCTGGGATGAGCTTTGTTAAAAAAATCATTAGGCTCCTTTCAAAGGGATCCTTCCAGAGAGTATATCCATGTGCTCAGTGCTAAGACTATAAGAGCTTGGCTTGGTCAAATGAAGAAAACCCTGGCTTTCAAGGTTATTTCCAGGCCTTAGTAGAATTATCTGATCCATTCAGCTTCCTGTGATGTTACAGATCATTGGCATGTTGAACTGTGGGTCCATCTTGTTTCACTGTGCTGTTTCATCTCAGAGTCCAATTAGTTCCTCATCTTTGAAAGAAGTTACATAAAAAGAGGCAGATCTCACCTCGGATGGTTCTGTCCATGAAATATTTTGCAATGTTGCAGTGCCTTTTATCCGAGGATTTCAAAGCACGTTATAAAATATTAATTCATTTTACATTGCCTCTGTGAAGAAACTTCAGGCTCACTGGTGGGTAAAATACAGACACAGAATTTAAGTAACTCCCTCAGATTCAGATGATGAAGTAACATCAGTGAGGAACTGAACCCAGATAAGTCTGGCTGGCTTCTGCTCTGAGCTTACTTTCCAGGATCATCTGAGCTTCTGCTATGTAAGCAGGAAACTACTAGGATCAGCATTTTACATCCAAATTTCATCTACTTTTCCTAGAGGTAAATGGCTGTGCAAGGCAGGACAATCAGATTTCCCTGTTGGCTATATCTTGTAATCAATGGGACATTCATAAGAACTAAAAGGATATTTATTAGCAAGACTTTGTTGCTGGATACTTACACTCTTTTCTTTCTGCAAGGTTTATGCTCTCTTATTTTTTAAAGGAAAGACACAGTAAAGACATTCTGCTTGGAGTATCGTGCTGCTCACCTAGATAATAACACGGAAAACAAGATTTTTAAATTTTTTTTTTTTTATGGCATGTTATTTGAACTCTGAATATATTTAATATTGCAGGATTTGTAGAGCTGTAGACATGTTTCAGGCTTGCAATGTTTTATTTAAGGCTAGACCTCCAAATGTCAAAGACTTGTATGGCAGTAACTATCTCCTGTGGCTAGCTGGACCTCTGCTTGCCTAGATGAGGTGGTGTCCAAGTGCACTGCTTAGCAGAGACTGGCACACCTCTGCCAGCTGGTGCTGCAAGATTGCTAGGAGTCATCTTAGCCTTCAAACTTCCTGTCCTTCCTCCTCTGATGGTACAACCATCGCACTCAAGAATCCTCTCAGCGTTCATTGTAGTCACCCTAGAGAAGCTTCCAAAGGTAAGGAGGACAATTAGTATCCAACTAAGATCAGTTTCAACTTGGGGATGAGACATACAGTCACTTTTGGGGCTTTTGGAAATCTTTTGCCCAATGAGTGCGTGAAATATAGCTAATTGGGGCTGATGCCCCGGCTCTGCTCTACCCTGACCCCAGAGCACTTTAACTCCATTAGTCTCTGATTTCTCTTGCTGCCCTTGCAGGCGCACACACCTACACTAGAGATCCATGCTAGGCCCCTGTCTTACACTGCGCATAAAATATATCAGCCACATAATGCAGTAACAAAAAAGTTGTGTTTATTTAATGAAGACTAGGGTGCCTGAGAACTGCTCAACCGTGACAGCTGCATTTGGCAGCAGGCTTGTTACTTTCTGTAAGTTCTATCAGGCTACAGCTTCCCCACCTCCCCATTTTTCTTTCCCCTTAACACATTTGCTGCTGGCTTACATTTCATTTAATTTACAGTAAGCACCTTACAGTATAGGCAATGCAAAACTGACGCACTCAGGGTAAAATTTCAAGTCAAATTTGTGGCTTTTTTCCTTTACAACACCACTCCTGTATGCAAGAGGCAAAGAGGAGAAGCTGATGGATGCCTGGTCTGCAGACAGCTTACAAATGTGGAGAGGAAACTCTCAAAGCTTGAAAACTGGAGAAAGCAGACTTTCAGTTCCGATCAAGAGCAAGGATGCTTCATGTGAAAAAGGCAAGGTTGGATTAAAAATCCAGGATGAGATAGTTAAAACTTGCCCAGTTTAGAGAACTTGTAGAATTTGTAGTTTGATGGAACTGGTTTTGTTACAGTCAGTTACCCTTCTTCATTTTAGAATAAGAAATTATTGTTGTTGGGTTGGGGTTTTGACACATAAATCTACATGAGTGTGCTAACACCCAGCATTACACTGCTTTTAAGCTCATGTATCATCAGTGCTTTTCTGAAAAAACTCTTATTGGCACAGAAAGGTAGATTCAGGAAAAAACTAAATTCTCATAGATATGTATACTGCAACCTTTAACTTTTACCCTATTAGCTAGTTTGTTTAACCAACACGAAACAAACACCCTGTTGGTAATATGCACAGTTGGTATATTTCCCGTTTGGAGATTTTTGTGTTTAGTGTGCTCATTAAAAGGACATTTATTAACTTAAGTGCTTGCCTTACCACTGAGGGCAATAATTGTTGTGCTTAGTAAGCCTAAAGGAAATGGAATGTGGACTTCTACTTGCGTAGCCAATTTCCTAATAGGCTCTCCATCTCATGCCAGAATGAATTCATCTGCCAGGAGTCAAATACATGCATGAAACCTACACTGTCCGCAATCTGTCAGGAACAGATCATCCTTTCCTCTAGTTTATTTGAAGTTATTTTGTGAATATTCTCCACAATTCTTAGTATCCAGATAAGACACCCAACCACCTGCAGGCTTTTGGAAATCTCTGAAGTTATTTGGCAAATACTCTCCACAAATAAATATTAGTCTCTTTGTAAGGAGCTTGTTCTACTTGAATGCTGTGTTAGTTTTGCTTGGCTACCATCTGATAACTTTCTAATCTGTTTTTATTTCCCAACTAAAAAACCCATAGATGTCAAAAGCACATTTCCAACACAAATAATAGCTATTTTGGAAGTCATGTTTGCTGTCCTGCAATCATTCTGAAATCTGCATTTAGATGCGCTGTCTGGTGACCATCCACCACTATTCTGTTTGCACGCCTCCTACATTCACAACCTCCACTCAGAACAAATTCACATTTTTGTCAAAGTTACATACAGTCTTTCTCTGCAATCTCAGCCTAGCTGTAATGACAATGACTTCCCAATCTTCCCTACTCCAAAATGGTTCACTTACTTTCAGTATCACATCTTGGATTCATTGAACAAGGCATTGAAAGGAAAAGGAAGAATTAAAACCTGCCTGGCTAGAGGCATTCACCAGACTGCGCCAGAGACTGCCATAGAATTACTGCTATATGTGAATGCCTTTTCTTCAAATTTTATCAGATATACAGTGCTACAGATAACAGTCAGATGGGATGTGTCCATAAAGGCTTAAAATTATATATATGACCATATATCCAACAGCTCCTAGACATGGATGCAAAGTCCTGTTGAAAATATCTTCCTCATATATTTTTTTAACCTTCTGTTTATAACTGCTGTATGCATTACTGGAGGAGACAGCACTGATGAATTTTAGTTCCAAATCTCATAAAATAATAACTCTTTCCAGTATTTTCTGAGGAACTCTCCTGGTTTTGTGCATAAAGAACAGCTGCATTTCAAATAATAGTAGTGAATTCCATGAAGTGTAAGGAAAAAAAGCTAGTTTAAGT
The DNA here is from genome assembly GCA_033124195.1 of Coracias cyanogaster. Classification (NCBI taxonomy): domain Eukaryota; kingdom Metazoa; phylum Chordata; class Aves; order Coraciiformes; family Coraciidae; genus Coracias; species Coracias cyanogaster. The sequence continues at coordinate 4,910 of JAVSBS010001674.1, forward strand.
CTCAGAGTTTCATCACTGTACCATGTAACTTTAATTTTCAGACTTGTGCATTAGGATTTTGACAGAAAAAATCCACGTCTTAACCATGCTTTGGAAGAGAAACATTTTACCAATTTTTATGTTACTTTGAATTTAAAAGAAAAGTTAATTCAGTGCCCATAGGCAGGTATGGTATTGTGAAGTTTTATGAATGAAGCCTTACATTTACAAGGGAATCAGATGCTTCAAACCTGTCTTACACTGCCAGGGGTTAAGAGCATCCCAAAGCCAGTCATTTTTCACTGTTCGGCAACACAGGGAAAATGAGTGCTAGTATTAGCCCAGGGTAATACTTCCTCAAAAATGGACATGCAGGAGAAAAATGACAGAGCTCATTCATTTTCCGAAGGCCACTGGGTCTCCTATGACTGACAGTAGATTGAGAACGGGTGTTTAAATGCGAATGGCCTATGAATACAACACAAATTCACAGAGCTCGTCACAATTACATAATGCCCACATAGCTCCTTCAGCAGACTGGCTCTACACCTCTGACCCTCTACAAGTGCAGTTTAAGGGAACTGTCCACTTTTGGACCAAGTGGCTCAGGAACAATCCATCGTTTGATCATTTGGTGACTGTGATCGTTCAGTGAGGCCATCTGCAAGGTATGCCTTTAGGAGCTGTGACCTATAATGAAATACAACAATCAGACTACCTAAATATATAGCATTTCTTGATATTAGTGGAGGGAATACAGGAAAAAGTGAAAAGGAATAAACTGGTAAAACACTTAAGATTTGTCTTCCTGCAGTTTGTTTTTCCCTGGGAACTCCAACAGGCTCAACAGTTTTTGCCTGGAAGAAGCTGCTCTTCACTAGCTGCTCCTGACAACTCCACCAACCCTCCTTATGTCTCTTGTCACTTTTCAGCCATTTCAAATGTCGATTCCCAAACCAAGCAGTTCCCTGTGCAGTTGTGGCTGGAGATGAGAAAGCAGTGTCTCATATCCTAACAGCCTGGCTGTTTTTCTAATGACCCTCCTGGGTTTATTAGGCAATTATTTTTCCTCACAAATTTGCATACAGGATGCTGTCTAACTAGGAGACCTTAATGACCTCAGATCATACAATATACATCATTATGCCATCAATATCAACAATTCAGTAACAACTATTTCTTAACCTTCTCATTATCTAGGATACATAGAGTATTAAAAATAATGGGGCATCACCTCTACATTCTTCACTACCAGCCCACTCCCAGCCAGTTCTTTGTGAAGCCCTGGATGTGAAGTGCATTTAAATGTAGTTGAGCATGTTTTCTGCCATCAGTAACAGTGTCTAAGCTGTGTTAAATCTCTATTGCTGTAACATCCCATCTTAGAAGGACCTGACTCCTCTAGTAAAGATGCCAAGGCCAGGACACCATGTTTGGCAGTAGCTCACACTTCTAGCATTGTAAAAAAACAGGTGAAAAAATTCTGAAGTTGAAAGCAGAATTTGAAAATCTAAAACACAGAACCAGGATTTCAAAAATCCTGTTCAGACACTGGCTCAGAAAGAAAAGAAATAACTTCAATCTGTGAGGCAAGCTTTTGTCCTCAAAAAGTTCTTTCAGAACTGACTGAGCAAATAAGCATACACTCCTGGCCTCCAACACAGATGCAGAGACCAAGAGAACTGAAGACAGAATCACATTTTTTTCTTGTTCACACCTGAACATTTACAAAACTCTGCACTGCCCTCCCAGGTAGTATCAGGCAGGAAAAGAGTAAAAAAATGAGATTAAAAAGGGACATCCAAAGATCTTTTAGAAAGTAACAGTAAAGAGACTTCCAAGCAAATGTACCCTGTTTTTCAAGTCACCCTTTTTATGGACAGTGTTTTGGGATGAAAATCACGTCTGTCAAATTTAAGTTTTATTGCCAGCTGCTTGAACCAAAGATTAGGTAGGATGTAAGCACTCCCAGTGGCCTGTGAACTGGAGAGGTTTCAGCCTACATAAATAACTTACCAGATATTTGCCAGGAAGAAAATTGCTGCCTATCTAAAATCCAAAGCTGTGTAAGAGCCAGCAGGTCCACACCTATTCCTGTGTTTCTCTTTTACCAGGAAGACTGAATTTAACCACTTTAATAACACTTTTCCTGTTCACCTCTGTATACTCTACACTTTGTCTTTCTTCTTACTTTCCTCATCAGTATTTCTTTTGTTCTTTTTTTTTCCCCTTTGTATTCTTTTCCTTTCCTCCTTCATGTCTTTCATTTGTCAGATTTCTCCCAATGCTAATACTAAAAAACTTGCAATATGAATTGAATGCCACATCCACTTATAAAGTACACAGACAAACAGAAAAAAAACATTCAACTGTCTGTTCTTATTGTTTATGTCCATCATAACCCTTAATAGCTAGTACTGGGATTTTTGTAGGTATCTTAGACCTTACAATTTACAGTTTCAAAGTAAATGTGTTGTAGCTGTCCAGAACCTGTGCACCTCTCAAGCTCTCCTGCCTTTTGTGATTTTAAGTTTCTGCCTGTGCACACTATTGGTGTTACATCCAGACAAATTCAAGATGAGGATGAAAAATAATTCCCCAGGCATAGCCTCTTCCCAGATTTTCCAAGTCTGCCCTGCTTCCTTTCAGGACCTCCAAGCGAAGTCCAGTGGAGCAGGCTTCTGGGTTAAATTTTGGGAAGCAGCAAGTCAGATCCCTGGAAGCAATAGGTTAATTCTCCTGAGACCTCTCACTGAAATGCTTAAAGCAAGTAGCTGTGCTGATTGCCCTCAGAGAGACCATTCAGTCTGGCACACTGAGTTCCTCCTTCAAGTGTAGATTTTATTTAAAAGACATTATACAGGATGAACTGTTTAGCACCAAGTGCTTTGTAATTATATATTCCCTACCCTGCAATCCTAATCACTCCAGTCTCCCACTCTTGGAGAGTCTAATTGCTTCTTCTTGAGCCCACTGACTACTTCTCTCTTCTTTGGGGGCTTCTCCTCTTCTTTCCTTCAATCACTATTAACAGAGATATTAATACAATTGGGCCCCAGCTAATTTATTATTGTATGTAAGACAGCAATATAAATCTGATAACTAGAAGAATATCTGCCTTCAGATACAGGGAAAAGGGAGAGAACTCTGGAGTGGGAATGCCTATTACAAAATCTAAAAGTACCCAGTGGTGTGTGCTATGAGCAGCAGCAGTGCGATCCTCCCACTCCATTTCAGGCTCTGTCACTGCTGTGACACAGGGTGTAAGTTTCTGCCACAAGTTAGTCAAGAGCACCCTGGGACATAACTTAGCTACTTCCCTAATGTGCTTTTGGGATGCTATGATAGAAAGCCAAGAGAATAGCCAAGCATTCTTGTTATTAAACACATGGAGTATATCTAACAGACTTACTATTTATTATTTCTCACTGCTTCTTAACAAAGAGGATGAATTTATTACTAGTGCAGAAGGTGAATGTGTTACTGCTGTTTGTCACTAGTGCAAGAATAATTAAAATCTTTGGGTCATACATTAAATCTGAGTTTTTGAAATTACAGTAAAATAGAAGTTTTTTTAGACCAAGAAGGACCTCTCTTCTAGGTACATATTGATTCATAATCTCATATATATTTATAGAGTGACTGATTTTAACCTCACAGGTGCATTGCTGAACAATACAATGTTAGACGAGTACCTGCAGCAAAGCTGCATCGCCTCACATTCATGGGAAACACCACTGAGAAAGTTTAAGTCCTTTGGGCTGCTTCAAGGCCAGGGGAGGATTTTTTTTTAGAGAGCAGGGTTAAAGATGGGAGACAAGCTCAAGGTTGTTGCTGGGAAATTAGGAGGGCTGCTCTGTCCCTTTGTAGAGGAGGTACTTTATAGGAAGGACCATGTATACAGTCAGGAGATGCATAACAATGAATGCACAGGTATCAAAGAACATACTCCAAATATCTTGCTCTGAATTCAGTCTTCTACTTAGACTATAACATTGTTTGTAGTACCCTTCAAAAAACAGCCATGAGACTGAGGAAAACTGGAAGTTTTTTCCAAAATAATTGGATTGTAACATTATGTTCTCTATTTGATTAACTTATTTAGTCTAAAATAAGCTAAATCTTTGTGGGTTTTTTTATTTCTTCACATTGGAAATTCAGTTAATATCAGCTTAGCTCTAAAAAATTTCGAAGATACTGTCCAGATATTGATGAGATGGTCTAACATACTGCCTTTGATTTCAGTAGCAGGGAATCAAAGACTGAGGGTCTGTGTAGGAGGTTAGGAAATTATCAGGGAGAAAATGATGGTTGCTCTTGGTCACTATCATGCTTCTATTTATCTGGGACTATGGCATGCAAATTTACTGCAGATACCTTATTTTCCCCACACCCACTCAGGCCCAAGGTATGTGCACTGTTTGTGGAGGTTCTGTATGATAGAGAACTTTTATCCTTTGTCAGCTTGATTCCTGCCAACTTTTAGGAGTTTTACATTTTTTATAAATATATTATATACATTATATATATATATATAATGTACAATAATATGTAAATTTTACAATTTACATATTATTGCAAAAGCAAAGATTTCTACAGTCTCCCTTGGGATGTGAATGTCCATTGGTGGATCTTACCTGTTTTTCTCTTGCAGTACAAGGAGAAAGCAGGCATAATGTGTGTCTCTTGCTAGCCAGTAATTGCTAAACTTGTACAGATTTTGTTAAAATAGACATGATGACTTTTTAAAATGCTGGAGTAGGAACTTCAAGTTTCATGCTTACATGACAATGGCTGTGAGCATCGAAGATGTGTCATTCTATGCTATAAGCCCTGTATTTTACACAGTAATAAGACAGCCCTTTGTAAAGACCTTCTGCTGCTTATCATTAATCCCTCAACTTCTAGACTTGATTTGGTTAATGCTTTTGGGGAATGAATCTGGAGAATTAATTAACAGTACTGGGGATATTTGTAATAAGATTACGCACATGGTTTTACATTCCCATGACTCAGTTGATTTTCTTTTGAACCAATGGGAACTTTGCCATTGCACTCAACACACTACACACTGGAACTCTCATTGCGGATAAAACAGTAATAATAAAACAACTAAAAAGGAAACTAAATTTAAGGAGCAGACAAATTAAAAATACTAGCTTCTATAGTAAAAGGTCATGGTAAGCTGTGAATCCATAGGAAAGTTAAAAGAGGGCAACACAGAAATATCCAAAGTAGAGAAGGAAAGAGAAGGTCACCAAACAGGATAAGCCAAAGGAAGATGGGCAACCCTTCAGGCAAGCATCAGAACACAAATACAAAACACACTTGGAATCAGAAGTAAGATGAATATTGGGTTAATTCAGAAAAACTGAAGCACCTGCCTATTGTGAGTAAAGTCCATATGTGCTTTGGATAAAGTGTGGGAATTCAGCAGAACCTGTTCCTTTCAGATGGAGTTGGAAGTAGGCTACTAAAAGCACAGATTCCTATTACAAGAACGGTCCTTGTCTTGTAATGTTGCTTGGGTTTAACATGTATCCTTGTTCAAAAAGACTTCCAACTTGTTCTTTAGCTGCAGTTTCATTCTTCCACCAGGACCATCAAGACAAATTCTTTGGAGAATCCAGCTGATTTGTATCCCTCCTGTCATGCAAAGCAAACCTGTCAGATACAGTCACAGGAGTGGTCTCTAGATGGCACATGGATATGAAGTAGGAGTAGTGAGGGAAAGACTGGCACTTTATCTGAGGCTCCTTTGCCTGGTACCCTATGATCTCATAACCCTGAAGGAACATCAGCTTCTGGTGTCACTTACAGTAGGATGAGGCATGCTCTGAGTTTGCTAGGAACTGGACAGATGCCTGGATGATGGTAGGATAAGGGACCTGAGAACAAGAGATGGCCTACCCCTCTCCCTCTCGACTCTACTGAACCTCCATTAGGCAGGCTCCACCTTCTGCACTGAAGGAAGAATCATCCTTCTGATATTTGGAACAATGAAACTTTCCTGCTGAGGTGTCTGTGCTCCTCTTCCCCCTCACACTCCCAGCAGATGCAGGTCTGGATCTCAGGTTAAATTTCCACTGAGCTGTGAAGCAGCAGGAAAGCAGATTTATATCCTGCATATTATTTCCATCAGCATGTCCCCAAGTGTATATAAAACATTACTATAATTCTGTCCTAGGGTTTTGTTGATATTAACAAATCACTTGAATTTTGCTCTAAGTAATTAAAATTACAAGTACCTTTTATTGCAGTTACAGGCAGGAGGTAAATGCGGCTGGGGCCTTGTTATTCAGATATGTGTAATAATTGAGGTAGCAGCATACATTTCATCAAGTGCTTTTCTTTCATAGAACAGTCTAAAGCCTTCAGCAATGCAATATACAGTTCCTCGAAGCTTCAAAATGTAAATCTAGGTCCCATACCACCTAATGGAAATAAATAGCACAAATGCCAAGCAATTTTTTTTCCAATTAGCTGTGTATAAAACACCTTGCAAATAACTTCTAGGTATTTCCCATAGTAACTCACTGAAAAGAAATAACTCTTCAGTGTCAATTTAAACCTAGCTTGAAAATCAGCATTTCCAGGGCAAAATGTAAAACAGACTATTGCTCATGGAGACGTACAAAGTAAAGCTTTAGATTGAGTCCAGGCTCCCTGGCTCTTTCAGACATCTCTAGGAATAAGCCAACACTTCATTAGAAGTAAACATAAGACTTGCTGCTTGCTCAGTCTTTCCCCCACTAACAGCATTTCTCCAGGACTGACTTTCTAGAGACGATTAAAAAAACAACAAATGCATAAAGTAAGGGAAAAATCAGTCAGCAAATGCATTTGTCGGAGACTGGAAGGTTATAAGGCCTCTCTTATAACTGGAAGGTTATAAGCCCTGCTTGCTGGAGCCTTTTATCACTGTATAGTGCATAGGTAGTGCATTTAAATGAACTTTAGAAATCCTAATTGAAAAAATATACATACTCCTCAGGCACAAGATTATATATGACAATTGACAAGCTTTTTCTTGGCTTCTTTTTCCCATAAAAAACCTTATCTTGTGTTTTTTTTCAGATTGTTTGGATGAACAAAGGAGGTTGAGAGTAGAGAAGCAGAACTATGCCCAGAAGGCTTGCTTGAGACAGATAAAAGAATCAAAACACAGCTTTAATTCTACAAGGAGCTAAGACCACTGGATGACTAAACTTGAGATAAGTTCTTGCCAGTGAGACAGGAGGAGCTGCTTGGTTTTGTTAACCAGGAACTCAGAATAGTTTTTGTCATCCCAACATTCAAGAGCTACTTATACAATTACTGTGTAAAATAAAGTCATAGAAGGCGTATCTGTGGGAGACATTTTTTTGAATGATACTTTTGTGTCTGACAAACCAAACAGGGCATCAGCTGAAGATAACAATCCAAAGGCAGAGACAGGCAGAAGCACACAGAACTTACTGGTGCAATTAAGGCTAGAAAAAGGGAGGACATGAAATACTAACAACGCAAATGTTGGGAGTTCAAGTTGGCTTTGCTGAGATAAATGCAACAGAGCTCAGAAGAGCATCTGAACAGATATTCACAGATACCCTGCACCCATTGCATTATTTTAGGAGTACAAATATTTACTAGAAAATTAGTTTAAAAAATAAGAATATTTTTCTGTCTGGACAGGATCCCAATGTGGATCCCTTAGGCCAATCTCTTTCCATTACCTGCAGAAGGACTACGGAGAAATCATAGAATCATCATAGAATGATGAAATCCCCCAAACTACAGCTCTACCTTTTAGCGAGACACATTTAGATGAAATGTGGTCCTTAATTTCTATGTTTCAGTGTATGAAAACAGGAATAAGTCTCACTGATTCATCTAAGTTAAGGCTGTATATATTTTAAAGAGTTCTGACCCTGTTCTCCCTCCTCTGGAAGTGCATAATATACATAAAGACAAGAAAATAAGCTGTTGGCACTTTAGCCAATCTATACCACCTACATTAAGCTTCACCCAATTTAACTGCCAATTAATGTCTTATTGGTAGCTGTCTAAATCCCTAAGCAGCAGGATTGGTTTAAGTCCTTTTGCTTAAAAAGCAGCCTTCTTTATCTTGTAGAGGGTCATACAATCGGTCCAACAGATACTGCTTCTCAGTGAAGACAGCACCTAGATAATTACATTCTATCTGATCATTGTAAATACATTAGCATTGAGCCAAGCTATATGTTTTTATCTCACCACATCCTTATCTCCTCTATATCTGATCGAACATAACTTTGGCATATTTTATTGCTAATCAGGGAGAATCTTAAACAATTCACCCTTAAACAGCAGTGTCTTCTGTTCATCACATGCTCTAACCATTGAATACCACCACAGCTAGTGTTCAGCAGCTTGCACTCACTGAAAAAACCTTTCCCTGTGGTGTGGACAAAAGATTTCCACCTATCACTCCCTTCCTGGGTCACTGCACACAAAGTGAAAAGACTCTGTGTATTTTATTTCACAGCAATTTTTATCCCTTCTACTATTAATTGGTGGGGTTTTGTTTGGTTGGTTGGGGTTTTTGGGTTTTTTATTTTTACTTTGGACAGAAAAAGAGTCTTTAACTGAAGAGACACCATGTCCTATTGGACCAGCAAAACGACTGCAGAGCTGCATAACAAGTTCAGCCAGCCTGGTCTCACTTCCAGATAGTTTGCTGTTTCAAAATTGTTTTCACTGCTTCAGGGGAAGTCACTCAAAGTCACCAAAAACCTTGCTGTAAATGTTAGTGTGATGTCACTATATACTGGCAACAACCAGGGTGATGATGTTCTGCCTTTCCTATCTGCCTTTCATTCTTTTTACCCCATTCAGCACGAGGTTTAGAATAGTGTTTTAATCTCCTGTGTTTTTTCTGCATTTGCCTGGAGAAATTAGGTTTTCTTTTTTATTTCTAACCCAAAAGAAGTACAATACCTCTGGTATGACAAAATTTCTACCCAAAATGGCTGTCAATGACTGACTGATCAGTGCTGAGAATTTTGGTTTCCTGTTGTTTTTTTTAATATTTTGAAAACTTTGGGGTGAAAGGCACTGAAGAACAAACAAAAATCATTACTGCTTCTCTTGTCACTTAGATACTAACATTCTGATATTCTGTTGATTGCTTGCATACTGCACCCAAGCATAAACAAACTACACTAGAAAGAGATTAACAGAAAAGTGGTACCCATGAATGTACCAAATGGGGGAAGGGAGGTGTTTTGCAACTCCACCGGGTGTAGAATGCCAAATACTTAACAATTTGCCAGTAATAGAGGGGAACATGAGACTATCTGCTGCTGGAATAGGACCATCTCAAAGAATAAAGTAAATTATAAAATGTTAATGACTACAAAAATGCCATAATTAGAATCACTGCTACTTCTGCAGATGGATAAAAGGGAACAGAAAAGATCCTCCAGGCTTGCAGGAACATTTTTTGCTGCTCAGCACTAAGAAAGATTATGACAATTCAAAGCCTAAGAGAGAAGTTGAATGAGAAGCAGCCATCAAAATACACCTGGACGTGAAAGGCAAAACAACGGTGGATAATACATAAGACATAAGACTGTCAGGATGGTTTATTACTAATCTCCACCAAGGGCCTATTTTATTGTGTTTTCATTTTTCTTTTCAGACTTTCCCTCCTCTGCATATATTTCAGTGTGAAGGAGCCTTAGGGATTTGCCATGGATCCCAAGAACGACTTGAACTGTGCCTCAGATTCACATGAATAAAAGAAGGTGAGCATAGCACATTATATTATAATCACATAAATTAACATATTATAAGTCATCCACTTTTATCTCCTATGTCAGCAACGTTCCCTGATTCCTGATGATAGCCAGATGTATTAGCAAGCTGGACGTTCCATCAGCTGAAGCCAGGGCAATGGCAACGGGAGGACTGCTTTCAAATGTTAGATCTTTTGACATATATGCATGATGGGCTTTTCTGCTGTATTGTATGGTTTATGATTTCATGGATGGTATGCTTGCTGCTGGCGTTATCCCTCAGTATGTTTCAATTCCAGGCCTCATACTATGGAAAAGTGCCCAGGCACATAATCAAAATAACCAAATAATGAAGCTTCAAATTCAGCTGACTTGAGCATATCTTCAGAGCTCTGTATCTGCTTACAAAGTGATTTGCTGAGTGGGTTTAAGCAGATATTTAAAGCTAAGAATGTACATCAGTGCTTTACTGATGCTGATTAGCCTCCCTCCTTCCATGTCATCTATTTGATTTAACCCTAGGGCACACAATTGACATTGCTGGGAGTACAGTGTAACTCCACCCAAAAAGTACCATCCTCTCCTGAGTCCTCCTGAACTTATGGTCTCAGCACATGTTTCACTTCAGGAGACCCTCAGGTTAGTGTTGCCCCATGTGAAAAATACTACTCTCAGTTTCTCTGCTGCTGCCTCTCTGTTTTTCTTGGTAAGTAATCAAGAACATTTCCCTTTTTTCTTGTTTATGAGAAAACTCAATCATGAATTTTCAAATTCAAACAATTTTTTATTTTGCCTGCACTCACCTTGCTTTCTCCCACTTAACATTTCTCTAAATGAAACAACTCTGTGTTTTCATCCTTTCTTCACTCTCAAACTTCTCTATGACTTTGGTCTTTTCCCCACTTCATGTGTCTCCTCTTCCTGCTGAAGCTGGTCCATGAAAGGTTGTCCAAAACTGGCCACAACAATTAAATCTGATGTAATAAATTACGGATTTACAGTTATAGGGAATTGTGAGAAGAGTGTTTCTTTAAATTTAGTGGTCTAAGTTAATGTGGTTAGTTCTGCCAGTAACTCTGAGAAAAGTCAGAGAAAGAAAAGGAGGAAGTCAAAATACTAAGTCACATTTTAATATTTTTCATGTTAATGGAGAGGGAGAGCTGGCTATGTGTCTTTCTTTTAAGTGTATTTGTAAGACCAAAATGCTGTGCAGGTATTGTGTTTCATAATATGCAAATCACATTTTCCTACAAAAAGGAGGAAATGTTCACATTACAAATAATTCTGTCTGGGACAGAAAGAGACTGCAATGTAACTAGTAAGAAGATAGGGCTTTTGTAAAAAGTCATCTCTCTTATGAAGAGAGGCTTTGGACAGTCCAACCTAGACAGGCTTAAACAACATTACAGGCACATTCATTATATACATTATAATGTCTCAGGCACATCTGCAGTAACCCAGGCCGCAAATAAAACACATTTCTGTAAGTGAACTAATAGGAAAGTCTTAGAATTGCTTTGACATGTCATTTATACACATTGTCATCCTGACAACTCTTAAATATTAGAGAAACTCTAACACATAGGTTCTGTGTGGAGAGCCCACAATTTATTATAGTCTACAATGCACCATCCTGGATCTGTTGATTAGCCCTTGGCTATAACAGCCAAGAGATGTCTCAGAAAAAGTTCAGAAGACAGTGAGAATATTTCACATATATCTTTGGGTTTATCTCATGTCTTCCTTTTTTACCATTCTCATTGATAACTATGTTTTCAGGTTTATGATTAAAAATGTAGCCTATTGCTTTGTTAGACAACATTTGTTTTCATTCACTTTATGCCTGCCCACCCTTTAAATCTCATGAGACAGATACATTACTTTCTCAGAAGCCAAAGGTTCAAATAAAGCAGTACCACAGTCAGACTCTGGATGCCTTCAAACTAAGACACAGCTTGGACTTCCAAACAACTTCCAAACAGGTGAGTAAAGCGTGCACTGCTGTGGATGAACTGTTATATGTGGGAAATTGCATGGAAATAAATTACAAAAAATGCACATGGGCACCTTACACTGTCTTTAGAAAACCTGTTTGTGACAGAGCACAGGCATCCTCCAGCTCCCCAGACCAAGCACGGGTACTCAACACAGGTGCAAGCCTCTCACAGACATTCAAGAAGTGAGAAGAGATGTGTGTGCTCAGGCACCTGAGAGCTCTGTAAGCAACAGGTCTTGCTCAGCCATCCCCAGTGAAGACCTCAAGACTCCTACAGCACTTGACAGTGACACAAACTCAAGTTTGTTACTTGCATGAGAAGATATCCTGACTTTTCTGAACACATCTGCACAAGCCTACTGTGTGAACTATGTCTATTCACTTTCAGAAGCAAGGTATCTGCAGTCTGGCCTTAAGGGTGAGATCCAAATTCCACAGTAGCCAGCAGAAAGGCTACTGCTGATACCTGTGGAAATACCACTCCTGGTTAAGTGACTTCGGATAACTCACCAAATGCTCAGCTGATCCTTTCCTACTGAAGTCTGTGGAATTGTATCAGAAGACAAAATGTCCCAGAGCAGGAAGCATTTAATAAAGTAACTATTTTTTTCAGCAGTGAATTGGAACATCCGGAGTGCTGGAAAGAGCAGAAAGTGTTCAGTGGAGGTTGAAAGAACCAGAGCAAGGAACTAAAAGGGTTAGGCTTGTTTCATCTATGAACACCTAACTGACATCTTATCTTCAGATAAAATAGTGATACGAGAACTATACGAAAAATGTGTAGGTACTCAGAACATCATATTTATAAGCTGTACATACTACATCTTAAAATGTATTGTAAAAAAAATCTTCACAGACACACTACTTACAGAAAACTCAGTCATTTTGCACAACTAGAAGGCAAGAGAGAAAAAATCCTGAAAAAACTATTGAAGTAATTACAGTGATATAACATCTAGTTTTATTTGCTTCCCTGTGATGTCCTTGTGATGAACAAATAAGGGAAGATTATTATTAGAACCAATGATGTACTGTATAGTGACTTATTTTGCACTTAAAATATGGCCTATCTCGAATTCTTCTATTTGGTTTGATCCTTACTGTAAAGGCAATAGAAATGGCTGCTCTGCCTTTTATAAAATATGTTTGTCAAAGCACTAGAATTGGACCCTAAGTCACCAAAATGCATTAGATTTTCACATAAAGCACAATAGGGCTTTTCCTCCTCACTTAGCCATTTTGGCTGGTTGTTACAATCACACTGGGATCGTTCTGATTTGGCTTTCTTAGTCATGCCTTTTAGAGCTAAGACACAACATTCTGCTTGCAGTATTACTAGGCATATTTGGCATTTGCTGCAGTCAAGCGTGGCTGTTAGCGTGGAGCTACATAAGCAGAGACTCAGCATAGAAAGGGCTACAATGCTGTGATGGGAGCGAATTTTCTGACTGAAAGTGGGGGAAGGATGGTGCCCAGAAAGAGTACTGGTAAGAGTGTCTGTATTACTGCATGTTGTGTGCGCTGTCTTTGAATAACCCAAAAAAACCACAAAACTGAGAGTTTGTTAGGATATGCAGACTAGATACTTCAGATACGTAATTTATAAATAGGATACAGTCTGGGAAATGTAGTTACCATCAGTAACTAATACAGGTATTTTTCACAAAATGTAGTAACCATTCAAACTTGAATGTGCTAATTAAGAAACACAGTGGGGAAAAAGAAAGGTCCCCACTTGCTACCTTTGCATTTTTTAATTTCAGAGCTTGGAGCAAGAGAAGAGGGTACAAGGCTGTCTTACCACAGCCATTTGCTAATAAGCACAGAATTTACCTGCTGGTGAGCAGCAGGACTGAAATGACAGATTGGAAGATAAGAATTCATCCTAGAAAGAAGAACAGGGTAGATACAAACTGCTCCCAAACCAAATCAGAGTGGTAAACTAAGTTGCCTGCTCTGCTGGGTAGTTTTGGAGACCAACTCCATGGCCAGAGGACTGCTGCCAAAAGGACGCCTTGGCTGTCACTGCCAAGTTCACACTCAGAGCCCTGTCGGCCATGCAGGTGGGATACTCTGACACTGCAAGGTGCTGTTTTCTGCTTATCTTTTTGGTTTTGTTTTCCATTATCCAGAACACCACCCTTCACTAGAATAAACTTGTGGCTTGTATTTTTGGCTAGGCTAGTATTTGAAACAGATCTGGGAAAATGTAATGCTCCTTGGTTTTCCTACTTCCTGAGCAGTCAGAAATCAATCAAGAGAGTTGTGCAGAAATCCCCCATGTCTTCAGCCTATGAAGGGACTCACAGGCCCTGGGGGTGCTTATCGCCAAGAGTTAGGGAGAAATCAGCCCTGCCACATGTAATATCTATTCCCTCACAGGCAAAAGTATGCAAGGAAGAGATCATTTACCACCTTGGGTGACCCTCAGGTTAACAAAAACGTCTTTGCATGGAAAGCTATGTATATACCAGAAACCTAGAAAAGGAGACAAACTTGTAAGGCCAGAAGAAAAATGATCAATCTCCCCTTACAAAAGTAGACAGAAAGCAGATTTTTGTTATTCCAAGTTGTTACAGGGTATGTCAATTAGTTTGCAAGTAGGTGACATGGCAGCAAAGGGTAGAAACACTTCTGTTGCTGACAGTATTAAAAACAGATCAAAAGATCATACTACAAACACTGTAAAGTGGGATTTGAGTTTTAGTTGTTCTGAAGAGCTGTTAGCAGTGGAAATTACCTCTCTACCGTCTCCCAAGACAATCTTTTCATGCAGTGAGTATGATCCACTAGGTAATTAGCATCAGCAGAAAAAACTTTTGGGTGAAGTTTCTGTCTGCACTGAAGACAAGATGAAATGCTTTAGTCTTGGGGGAAAGGATTTCCTTCAATGAACCAAAAGGGTTATATATCTAGTGAGCACTTCAGACAGGAATAACAGATTTCCCTTCTCCTCCCCACCTCTTCCTCTTGATTGTCTCTTGGACATCATCAGGAGCTTCTCCCGAAGATCTTGCGAATAAGAGCAAAAGTATGTGCACACCTGCAGTATGGTTCTGGGAAACTTTCTCTTACAGATATAAACAATCCAGGCTTGAGTGAGCCATAGAGCTGATAACATTTACAATAAGAAAACTATGTGAGGAAATGGTCTGAAAAGAGCAATATCCAATGTGCAGCCCCACCCTCCACTCCTTAAACTAAGGACTAGTCATCTATCTTCATATTTTTTTAAATAAGGTATTTTTAGGAGTAATATGAAACAAAAGTAATTTTAGCAGCTCCATTCATAAGTTTGACAGCTTTTATAAGGTAGGAAAAATAAGTAATGTGAAACAAATACATGGGATAGGAATAAAACCCCAAAACTGCCAGAAAAAAATATACTCTGACTCATACTTTTCAAGGCCTAAGAATATCAGAAAGATTTCAAGAAGAAGGTACTTCAACTGGGCTATGAAGTCTGTAGGATAAAAGCTATCAAATAGTGCCCTGAGTTCTATTTGTGATATTTTGAATACACTGTGGTATCCTTTTCTGTCATTATTCACTTAATTCTACAGTCAGCCCCAAAAATGTGTATGTTCATAAACCAAGTGCTGCTTTAAGGAATAAGTGCACTTGACTTTTATTTTCAGTGGCACTTAGGTGCAAATATCTCAAACCCTCCATGTTTAATAAGTGTTCTTCATTTTGTTCCCTATCACCAGGCCATGGTACACTGCAGAGTCCAGAATTCAAGTGCATCTCTAACTTTCCTTATTCAGTGCTACTGAGTCATAGCAAAGTTATTATTAAAATAAACATTCCTGCCCTATTCCTTATTAATTTCAGGTGAAAATGTCAATCTAAAGTTCTACTTGTCTTAGCTTTATAGAGCTGGCACAGCTTTAAGGGCAGCCATTTGAGATTGTCTTTCTTCTGCCTTGCACATTGTTAAGAACCCTTTCCACGTAAGTGGAAAAAAAAAATCTTTAGTATGTGTAACTGTATTACAGGTAATTGTGTTAAAATCTTTCCTGCATAAGATCCCCAGTGACTTTATAGTTCAGAAAGAAAACAACAACCTATTTTTCTTGTAAACTTATGGAATATGAACTTAGTATGGAGTTTCTCTCTATGTATTTTGGGATTAAATGTCTGCAGACCTTGTGGGGAAGATATATGGACAGACTAAAAGAAGCTGGCTCCCTTTCAGGCTTTTTGTATTTTGGAGAGGAGGGGGAACTGGAAACTTTCACTGAGAAAGTGAATAATTTGTCCTGACATGTTCAAGTTCATGGAAACCCTAGAAATCAGTTATCCTAAGTTAAAGCTTTGCCTAGCAATGCCAGTCCTGCTTATATTTTAAAATGTCCTTAAACAATTAACCTACACTGACATGGATTTTAAAAGATTGCTAATAAATCCTCAGACAGAATTAATGGTATGTTTCTTGGATGTGCTTTATGACGTTAGCATGTACAGATCTGAATCAGTAGGTCTGTCTCTCTCATCCTGCAAGGATGATGCAGAAGTTGCCTTACTACCAAAGGAAGGAGTTCCTTTTCCAGATAAAGAAGCTCACACACAAGAAATGCTGCTACACACATCAGTCTGTCTGCTGCATAAGGATCCAAGTTACTGAGATGTCAAAAGACTCCTTGTCAAAAATACAAAGCTTATTTGCCAATGATACCCTCCTACTCTGCAGCAGCCCACAAAATACTTAAAATAACCAACCAAAGGTAAGCCTCCAAGCCTTCTGCCTTGAGCTTCAAACAAAGCAACTGAAATTTAAACAGAGGAAGCAAATGTCGTTCTGTTCATGATTTCACCCTTCAACCTGAAATAAATATAAATGCTCTTATTCCTTAACCATTTCATTAAACTGAATCAGGTGAGTGTTCAGAAAAGTGCACAGCACTGTTAAAAGTTACACAGTGTTATGATGGTCAGCATGAAAACACAGAGTGCTTGGGTGACCTTGTCATCTTTAGTTAATTTGTAAGTATGGGAAAGGTGTTAAAAAGTTCTTCGATGTATCTCTATGTTTTCTCTATAATACTACTAAGCAAGTAGTTAAACTGGAGGCTGTAAAATCCTGAACAATCTTCTACCATCAGCTGTTGCCTTCAGTTACAGTCAGCCTTGCAGGCTTTACCTTACAGTAATTAGACTGAGTCAAGAAAGAGACAAGGAACCACCTACAAGGCTGTCCGTAACACATTGTGTCACACTGGCAGATTTATGCATTATGGTTCCCTGTATCCTTTCTTTTGCTCACTCTTTTTGGCTTTCATCCCTGTTTTTTGATCCACATGCAGTGGAAATGGAGCTGCTGCTTAATGTTCCTCTGGACTGTCCCATGGCATATCATGGTCTGTGCTACATGTCTGCTGCCCCTTTCTCTCAGCCTATGACAAATGTGACTCCTCTCTGTTCCTGCCCCATTCTTCTATCACATTTTTGTCCCTTAATTTCTTGACTCTCTCTTCCTCCAATCCTTCCCAGGTTACAAGGGTCTAAGAAACCACATTTCCTTATACCTGAGCCATAAAGAGGCACTGCTGAATGTGCTGGGAAGCACCCTGCGGTAGCAGATGTTAAAACTGACATTATTACATATTCTGGATATGGAGCAGCATAAATGAATTTGAACAAATGAGGTTCTAGCTGTTCTGTAAGTGACAGGAGAAGAGTTAACTGCTGTTTGGGCAGCAGAGAGGAATAATTTCAAAGAAAGAAACCCTGAAATGTCAAAGAACAGAGTTATCAAAACAGATCATTGTTAACAAATGGCTGTTTATTGCTAACACAAAGCAAGTGTATGGTCTGAAGCTGGATTCTTTCTGTAAGTGTTTACTAGAGGAACAGACAAAAAAAGACATTTGTATCCATCAGTTGTTCCTAAAAACTCACAACTGTTTCCATATGGCCCACGGCTATGCTGTTTTACTTCAGCATATATGACTTCCAATTTTTTAGTCTTTAACAATGATCCATGGAGAGAAACACTCTCTGAATATTAGTGTATATACATCCTATTCCCAGTCTAATTTTTTAGAGGAAAATGAATGTTAGATAGTGACTGGAATAAACTTCATGCACTGGAAGTTCTCAGAATATCATGCATGCCTGGACAAAACTTACAGTATCATAGTTTATTTGTAAATCTGTTGGTGGTCATATTGCTGAATTTAGGTTTGTGACCTCAGTTTTCCTGTCTAGGTTCACGTCAGTATCTGTGCATCTTTGGAAATGCCTTGGCACCACTTTTGTAGTAGGAATTGAATCAGTAATACATAATACAGAGCAGCAAACCCAGACTGTGTAACATGATCTCATGAAAGTACCACAGAGACGAGGGATTGAAGTTATTCAGGCAGCTCAAGGAAAATACCTTGAGATTGTTTTTAGGAAAGGCTCTCCAGGACATTTAATCCATAACTAATTTCTGTTAACCTGGCTTTTTTCTGCATGTGTTCAAGCAGCTAAAAAATGGCCATCAAGTGCACATGCCAGCTGAAAGCCTCATTGCCTTGCTTCTGTGCAATATAAAGGGTGGCTGGTTTAGCATTTCTGAGAGCTAGGCTGCCTGCTCCCCTTCGCCAAATAGTGAAAGAGTCAAAGGTAGGAAGAAACCTTTGCTGCTCACCTCGGCTTTCACTGGCAGTCATGCACATAGGAAGCCACATATGCCAACATCCATTAAGTGTCTTTATTGTAAATAGCATTTTTTTTCTCTGGCAAGCAATCCTGCCCCACTGGAAGTGCCACTGATGCATTAGCATTAATTGAAGTAACATTTGCAATGCCATCTGAGAAGAGGCTTCAGCTTGAAACTTATTAACAATCTAAGGATGAAACAAAACACTTCTGCTATCATTTGAGGGGTAAGTAAATATCTAGCAGACTTTGATGGCAAGGCAGGTGCAAAGGAGCTTATCACCATTCAGCCCGCTATGCAAGAAACAAAAAAAGCAAACTAGAGCAAATGTGCCTGGCTACAGTAAAATGCAAGGTAACGTAAGGAAAAAATCAGCTATCCAGGGAAACAGCATGAGCTCTCAAATCTTTAAAACACGCAGACTCAGAAGTTCCAAATTTCAGCATTGCACAGGCAAGAGCAAAGGCTGTTTTCCCTCTGGGCAGGGTGCTGAGGGCTTGCTGGCACTTCAGAGCGGTGGGTGCTTCAGCGTGAGTAGGAGCCTCTGGGGATCCTGATACGCAGGTTGGTGGCTACTATGTGCTAAAATCCATGTTCTCACAGCTAGTTGGAGCAAGCTAACAAAAAGGAGCTAATATCTCACCTTCATTTTATGCATGGACATGTCCCCTTTCTCCTAGCAGAGACTGTGGTATCAGAAAAATCCGGAGACCGATCCTTCCCTTGCCTTCCTAAATGAACAGGAGGAACTGCCTGCCTCTCCTTTTCATGCCCCAGTGAACTGGAGAGGCTGCTACTACTCAGTATTCCCCTGGCACCTGTGGGACCCCCACCTACTTGCCAGAGGCTTCACTAGAATGATCGCACCAGTCAGGACTGTGAAAAAATGTCTTGTCCATGAAGCATGCAACTTTACCAGAAAACTACCCAGTATATCTGTCATATTGGCAGGAAACGTTTTTGCTGACCTACCTTACTCTGTTTCTGGGTTAAGTCGTGCAGGCAGAAAGCCCATCCCAGTAAGAAGTAAATTTAGGAGGGCTGAACTCTGCCAGTGCAGGCACATCTGCAAAACCTTCTTTAGTAGAGACAAAGGCTGAGTTTGTCAATGCTTGCAAAAGAAAGAGAGACTGAGATTGGTTTTTAAACTCAAAGAAGTCCGTCAACCCACTGGTCACAGAATAGTGAACTGCCAAAGATTTAAATCACCTAAAGCAGAGACAGTATCAGGCATGACTGCAGGGGGCAGGATTTAGCCTTTAGTTTATAGTAACAGCTGAGGTTTCCAGCTAAGATCATTCTGATGTGACAATGAGCTGGGGGGCAAAATATATCAGAGGCTGATGGCAAGACAACCAGACAGTATTTCTGAGGTCTTTCTTTTCTGTATCTCAATATTGCAGGTGTGTCATGCAAACAAACTAAATGCACTCAAAATTCACAACTAAGTGCAGTTCCAGGACTTGCCTCAAGGTGCAAAAACAGAATTCACAATGATCTCAGGCATTAAGGGCTCTTAGGTGTTCTTTACAAATTTTGAGTGCTAGGGAGAGCTAAACACCATTATACAGCATGTGACATCAATTTTTTGAGATCTTATGCAGTTTTCTACATTATTAATTTTCTACCTGATGGCAGTGTGCTATTATTTTTGCCTCCCACTCTTGTTCTGTAATGAAAACCCTGCAGTAAAAATTCAGGTTAATTCCTTTTTTTTTCTTCCTCCCTCCTGCTGCTGTTCTGTCAGAACTGCTGCAGGAAAGAAAAACTGTGGCAGAACAGCCTAGTAAAAACATTGCTCTACCCCTTCTGATATTAATATTGACAGAATTTCACAGCTCTCTATCTCAGTAAAGAAAACAGCTCTTAATTTTCATGTTCTAACTACTATTTTCTCATCGTTATGGGGCAGCAGAAAATCGAAACCACCCACCACCTCCTGCACAAAAGCCACCCCCAGAGCTGCACAAAGAACACTGTCATCTTCCAGTGGCTTCAGTGATCCAGTTTTCCTGACACGGGGCTCTGGGGTTTTGTTGGCTTTCTACATTGCTAATACTATCCAGTTCACAGCTAGAGACAAAGCAAAATAAAAGCTTCCAAGTGCTCTGTGGCCAGAAGTGAAAGGTGCAGTCACCTCTCTGCAAATTCTCCTCCACTGCTAATCTGGAAGCATAGCGCTTAAGGGGATGGGGCCAGAAACAGTTGTATCGTGAAAACAACAAACAAAAATGTGATCCCTTCTTTTGGCACAATTGCATTACTTAGTCATGTATTTTACCAGATAGAACCAAGAGTGAGTGTCCTTTGTAGCTAACATCAGAGATTTGTACGACTAGCAATGGATGGATTGCTAACAATTCAAGTAAGCACCTAAAAATGTCAATTCCTATTAAAATCTCCAAGCTGCAAGTGCTAATATTGAGATGTAGGTGACTATATTACTATATGTTGCCCTCTAGTGTTCGCAACCAAGAGAAAGGATATTTTATTACTGCTTTATCTCAGCACTTCTTTTTCAGCAGGAAATTTTACAGCCTTACATGCTGCTGAAGAGCATGCAAGTGGTTCACAGTATTATGTCCTTGACATGCACTGCTCAGCTATCATATGGTCACAGCCCTTGCAACTGCTGAGTCAAGGCTACACTTTCACTAGACCAAGTAAAAACTAATAGAAACAACGTTGGTTTAGACCAGGCTGGCAGGCCCATTTTATTTGCTGTCTGTTCCTCTGCATGGGGAAAACAGTTAAACCCCACCAGAGCTGGCTGGGGCCATTCAGGTTGCTGAGACCTGGGGCTTTGCAGTAAGGCCCCTTAGGAGTCTGCACAGAGATGCCCTGGGGACACATCAGACTCAAGCAGGAGCCTTTATGTGATGTGTTCTGGCTGACTGGGGTCTTGGTGGAGAACCAAAAAGATGCCCCATAAAATAGAAGGACTGGTTATTTCCTCACAGACCCTAAGCTTTGGGGTGATGTGGAGAGAATGGGGGTCCTGATCCATCTGCATTCAGGGGGACACTTATTCCTTGGAGAAAAGAAATATATAATAATGAAGTTGAGCACATGTGAACTTGGAGAGGTTAGTAACATGGACTCAACGCAGAAAAAACCCCCAAACTTTCTCCTGCTTGCCCTCTTAGCATTCCCATTACTTTGAAAGCAAAGATGCCCTCAGAAAAGAAGTGTAGTGACTACAGTAGTAACACTTTGCAACTCTTTTATCTAAGCATAGGTACAACACTGGAGGTGCAGAAGCCTGGAGAGGTTAATCTGACTTGTTCAAGGTCACATGTGGCCACGAATAGATACAGACCTCCTGGCTCCCAGGCTTGTGCTTAAACCAAAACAGAGAGCCTTCTCCTCAGCAAATGTGCTGAGAAGTTGCACATACTGGCTACGTTTCTTTCTGAAGTTCCTGACAGCAATCCATAACCGGATACTTGAAATGCAGCATTACAATTGTGAGCTGCTGGTGATGACACTGGTCTTTGACTTTTTGCAAATATGTCTGATGCCATATCAGGTCTCTTTTAGACAAAATCCTATCAATAATTAACAGATGAGGTGCACTGTATCCTCAGAGACCTTCAAAGATATACACTGACGTTCAGTATTATCCACAAGACTTAAAACATGTTACTCCAAGATCATTTTATTGCCACAAATAATTTAGGTTAGGTACTACTATTTATTGTAACTTCTGAGTTGACAGAAACCTGTTCACTTAACTACTTTTTGTTTTAATCTTAAAAGGTGACAGCCAAAGTTTCCTGGGTTTTTTATATGGGGTCTTGCCTTTAATGCAGTCTGCTGAAGTAACAATTCTCCTCTCCCCTTACTGATTTTTCATTCACTCCAATTTTACAGGCACACCTATGAACCGAGCTGCAGCAGTACTTCATAGTTATCATGCAAATAATATTTTAAAACTTGAAATCTATTATTTAAAATTGCTTCTTAGTCCAAGTTGTTTTTTTTTTCTGATTTCACAGAATTGTGTTAAAGGAATAATTCAAATTCCTTTTCTTTTATTTTTTGTTTGGAGTTGGGGGAGACCACACATGACTTGGGTTTTGGTCTAATGAACTGCTAAAAGGGGCTTGCTGTTAAGTTAGTAAAAGGAAATGACCAAACCCCAGCAGAAGAATGAAAGCAAGCAGCCTACAGATGGAAGGTCTAATTAAGTCATCATTAGACTGGGCTTCCAAACTGATAGCAGAGACACGGTTTGGGGATAATCCAACAGAAATGAGTCACTGAATGAAATTCAGTTTTACAGTAAAAAACATAAAAATGTGTTTTACTTCTCAGCATATAAGTGTGCCACAGTATAAGCAGGGATGCTCTGCAGCTGCAGTGAAGAAGAGAGATGGAAGGCTGTTTCTGCAATGGTAGAGCTTGGGCTGAGGGATGCCAGTACGTGCTCTGTATAGAATAAAAATGTCAATAGGAGGAAAATGTATTTCACCCTTTTTTCTTAATTTCTCCACCACTTATGCTGTCTTCTTTTCCTCTCACTTCAGGGGTTCTAATCTGTGAGCCTCAATCACCTCCCCACCTACCCCCCCCCTCACCCCCGACAGGTGCAGACCACCTCTCAAAGACAGGAGCTGCTTATGAACAGTATGAACATGTGCTCCTGAAACACCTTCACATCTGAGAACTTGTTGTTCAGGGCACAGCATCCTTGCGGAACAAAATTCAGCGCTGTAGTATGCGGGACCGAGAAGGACGTGCAGAGGGAAATCTTAGTATTGATGTCTTAGTATTTCATCTTCCCGCTGGGAAACTCTGTAGATCAAGTAATTGCAACCCTAATGCTGATCTTGCCAAAAAGAATTTAGAATGCCTAAGTTTAAGGAATAAATTACAAATGTTAGTTAACACAAAGTACTTTGAGAGTCGGATATTTATAAGTTAGAAATCTGAAGGTACTAGTAAGTATAGATTAGGAACTTCAGAAGCTGGTAATATGCCAAAATTTCACTGAAATTAATGGAAATCAAAGAGACGTAGGTGCTTGAAATTCTAGCAGTAAGAACAGGTGCCTCTCTGCATCTTCAGGTGCTTTACTGACTTTAAATGCCTGGCCTAAAAACCAGCTTTCAGCAGTTAGTTCCATGTGCTAGATGGATCAGGCACACAAACGTTTTCAAAAATATTTTTACAAAAATAATTCAAAAAATTGCAAAGGAAAACATTGTCAAATGTTCTTTGACTAATTCAGAAGCTAAAGATTCTTTTAAGTAATAGTAACTGAAGGGCAAGGTTTTCAAGGGCACATGGGGATATACAGATGCTTATTGAATTAATAGAGTTGGTTTAAATCCTATTAAAAAGGAAAATATCAAGACAACGTGATTAATTTAATATAAGCACACACACTCCTTGAACAGGAGGGACTGTCATAGGGCTAGTTATTCTAACAATATTTGTCAGCAATGTTCTTCTTTCAAGCATTGTGTAGACAAATAGTCTATTGCTTCAATACACTTGATAGACTCACTAAATGTATTCCAGAAATAGCTTTATTAGACACTAGTAATAGTCTAAATATTTAGTTTCGTAATCCTCTTTAACAGTTGCTCCTTTCTGCATGTCAACATATACCTCAGAACAGAGTATACCAATGACTATCGTGTTTAGGAATTATTTGGGTTACTTAAATCCTACGATGTGTTACACAAGATAAAAAAACTGACATGAAATGTGAAAAAAAGAAATGTAGCTTACTGGCAATATTTA
This sequence comes from Coracias cyanogaster, assembly GCA_033124195.1. NCBI lineage: Eukaryota > Metazoa > Chordata > Aves > Coraciiformes > Coraciidae > Coracias > Coracias cyanogaster. Next base: position 29,043 of record JAVSBS010001674.1, read on the forward strand.
GCTATGTGAAGCATTCATAGTTTATAAATACCTACATAGCTTCTCAGCTTCTTTCCCAATAAACATTTCAAATCAATATTTTTACTTTTATGCTTCATATGTATCATCTCAACTGACTTGCTATAGATTTGATGCACATTTAAGTCCATAGACTTAAAATGCTTATTGCAAAATCATACTTAACTAATGAAAAAACTCCAAACACAGAAAACACAAAACAAACATAGAATACTGAAGTAAAATAAATGCTGATTTCACCTTGTAAGTGGATTAGAAGTTAATTACTTATCTGAAAGCAACATGAAATCGCAACATGGACAACATTCTCTGCTTTTCAACAAAGCAGGAATAGTAAAAGCAGTATAAACTCTTTACAGTATCCTCTGCAAGACTGTGGTCCATATGCCCATGCACTTCTCAGCCTTGCCACTGTTCACCAACAGAGATGCCTCTGCCAGGCTGGGGATGAGGCAAGTGGGGAAAGGAACAAACTGACCTGGGAGGGGATGTTTCTGCTCATTCATTTCTGAACTGGGAGGCTTCTGCACAGACACGAGACAGTAACATATTTCTGGCTCATATCAACCTCCACTACACGCAACTCAGTCAAGTATTTTCTCATTTCAAACTGAAAGCATGAATAAAAAGACAGAAACAAGCCCTGCAGTGCCAAAGAAACTAACAGAGTCTTAGATCTTTTTTCTGTCAATCATAAACTACTGTACAAATGGAGTACTGATTTGCTGACAGCGTTCCCTTTGGACCACTTAAAAAACATGCACATTTTAAAGGTGAAGGTTGTGTGCACATCGTGTGCACAGGTATTGCTGCTGAACTAGCATAAAATTCATAATTCATCTGTTATAAATAATACTTTAAAAAAGAAATCTTTAAAAGATAACTTTAAAGTGAGGCAAATGTGTTTTCCAAGGAGAAATTATATTGGTTTATCCGATTTCCAGGTAAAGCAAGTTTTCAAAAATAACCATTTTTGAAATGTCTATGCTAATGATGTAATAGGATAAAACATCCTCGGGAATGTTGCTAGGTGGAATTACGGACAGATCATGTTCTACCTTCTCTTCTACACATGCCAATGGTGTGACTAACGCATAACCAGATCTTTATTTACTCATTTCATTTTTTCACTCAGTGAAATGTTATCTATTAAATTACTAAAGTAAAATTTACCTTTTCAATTCAGCTGCTGAGCTGAGGGTTAAATACTTACTTAGATGCTTGCATTGAAGTACATGGGACCCCCCTCTGAAGCGCTTTAGAGATTTCCATTCATTTCACAGGGAATGCAGGTGCTTATCATAGGAGGCTTTCTTCACTACACTTCTAAAATTCAGATCCAAGCTAGATAGTCAGATGCAGAGTTGTAATACCTAGATGCAAGACTGGATCTTATCCCATGTGATTAACATTTTATGAAAGTAGGATGGCCTTAAAGTGAATTCTCTCTCCCAGTGGTCTTTCTGCCTCAAATATGGCCATTAAAATACTGCACTATTTTTAGCGTTCCATTTATTAAATACTAAAATTTTAAGTAGGTAAGGAAAATTACTGTGCATTGTTGTCAGCCTGAAAAACAGCCTCACATGAAAAGTTCTGGAGTCTGGAATTCAGAGTTATATTTGGATCAGTACAAGTCAAGTAATGAGGCAACTTCATCCTGGAACTACCGACACTAAAAGACAAGAAATACCAATGCCCAAATGAATGAAGAAACAGACACTCTGAAGCTCAGAGAAAGAGAATGAAACCATTGCAAAACAAGACTTTTGAGCTGAAATTGGAAAGCAACTAAATGATACAAACTTCAGATGAAACAGTCCCATCACTCAAGCATAAAATACCATGACTACAGTAAAAAAATACACTAAATTTTAAAATAGTAAAAATCAAAGGAAATACTTCATTATTAGTAAAATAATCTCTTAACTGAAGATAAAAGTACATATATTCTGCATGTCGCATAAAATATTTTGGTTTTGCAGCAAGAAATGGCTGTGTCAGAGGTTTTCAGCTGACCAGTTGCTATCGGGATGGTAACAGAGAACTAAATTGCTGTCCAGACCCTGGCTTTACCCCTTGTTCCACAAAGGGTCCTCACAGCATTGTTCTAGCACACCCCACAAATCACAAGAGGTTGCATTTCCCACACATTCCCACTTCTCTTAGATGTTATGGTGAACACTTATGCTGAATTTATGCTCATGGGGTCACAGAAAGAAGGGCTATGCATCTTTAAGAAAGATGATTAAATGGTAGCATTGGTATCTGTATCTTGCAGTCCTTAAGATTTCAAATACAATGAAGCAATGGAGTGCTGAAACATCTTCCAAAGCAATGGAAACAAGTATTTGAAAGTCTCATTAATTACAATTGATTAGAGTCAATCAGAGGTGTACAGTGCTTTGCAGATAGTTTTGTTAACTAAAAGCTGCTATGCTATGAATCCATCTAAATATGCTTGGCACTTGGCGGTGATGATATATTGTAGGAGACATAAAAATACAACTAATCTCTCTGAGTATGACGCATTACTCACCAGAAATTAATGTGTATTCTGGGAAGGAAATTAATTCCTGCTCTCTTTTCTGAAATACATATTCTTAGACTTAGTAATTTTGAAAGTGACTTTTCCAAGGTATGTATATTCAACCATATAAAGTATTTCCTAGTTATCTTTAATAAAAAACATTTAAATATGGCATAAATTGTATCACTGAAAAAAATCCCCTATTGTTAGTAAACTTAAACTACATAGAAGAGCTTTCTAGAAAGCAACTAATTTTGTGGAAGTAATCACAATCTAAATTTCAAAGAGTTATTCCACATTCGTATGTTACCTTATTTTTGTTTGTTTTCCTTTAGTTTGAGTGAAGTTTCCCCCTCAACTGTTCTTTTCAAGGGCAGCACTTGCTCTGGAAGCTTCATCCACTGCCTAACACTTCACATTCGTCTGGCAGCCCTTCATGTGCCTGCAGTGGAGACTGCAGAACAAGACCGCAGACATTGTCTTGCTTTTTGAGGTGCTTCAGAGGTCCTCCATTTCTGTATCTCCTAGTGCCCTGACACAGCTGAAGCCCCACCAGCAAGCCCCTGAGCAAACTCCGCAGCACTTAGGCTGCCAACCACACAAACTCATCGCTAAGTAGGCAACCGGGTATAAAACTTGTCTTTGCACATGCAAACATACAAACACACCTGGTTAAGGGCAGAGTAGAATGGGTGCACAAGATGCCCACTCTCAGGGGAAAAATGCTTGGCTACCGTAGCAGTTACCTGACTGAGTCTGCTTTGTGAGTACATCCCGGTGGCTTATCCCTTGGAGATCCTGATCCCTGGAGAATGAGCTCTTTAAGAGCTGTGAAAGCTCCACTGGAGCCAAAAGTAAAAGAACCATGAGAACCATTTGACCTAAGACAAGCCTTCTAAACTTTATGTGATGTGGGGAAGGGAGTATCTATATATTTGGGGGAATCAATATCAACAAAAATGTAATTTAAAGAGTGCAAACTAAGCGATACTTAAAGGGTAATGACTCATAAGAACAAAAGCAGTAGAGTGCTAAAACTGTTAATATTTTTCCTAATTAAAAGAATAAGCTTCTAAAGAAGATTGTAAAAGAAAAGAAAACAAATCCAAGAAACTCAGGTAGGGAAATTCAAATACATCTTGCAAACCTCTTTAAAAGGCTTCTTAAGAGTTTCTAACTCACATTCTTCTACTCTGCCACACCTCCACTCAACTCAATATTCTGAAGATTAAAGCAAATATACAGGAACAAGTGCCAACAGGATCCTGCTCTTTAAAAAGATCAAACAAAATGCAAACATTGCATTCTGGCTACTGAGGCTGCAGAACTTTTGGCCACTCTAATAGGTTTTCCTTTCTCTCTTCTTTACTATTTTACCCTCTCAGGTGCCTATTATGGGCCAATTCCTCAAAACAAATCTTCGGATCCATGTTAATAACAGTAAAGACATCATAGTACTGCTCTCTGTGTACTTTGGAAAACCTGAATGTACTCACATGATAAGCACATTTTAAAAACTACTCCCTGCCATCTGAGATGGAATAATCAGATCTGTGTACGTGCTCCTCTTTCATTACAATTCAATTGAGCCTAGACAACTAGTATACAAATGGAGCAATTTGTGTGCTTATACCTGTGTGAAAGGTGAAAAAAAATACTGGAAGTGAAAATAAAGTAGGATGTCAGTGTCTCGGCCAAGAGTTGGATGATTACAATATAATAATCTTCTAACACAGGTATGCAGAAGTGCTCTAAGTCTGCAAAACCTAACTCCTTAAGAATAAAAGATTCTAGCATGAAAGCCATTACATTGGGGTTATCCATATGAAGAAAATGAAAAAGTTTCTAACTATCCAGAAGGATTTCTTTAGGTGACTAGAAAAAGAAGACATTGCCAGCATGAGCAAATAGCTGTCAGAACTTCATGAAGAGCTCTTTACTGCAGTTACTAAACAAAATAGATGTTTCTAATAGAATTTTGCCTTGCTCTGGTTCACTCCTATTCATCCACCATATCCATTTGTGGCTGATCTTCCTGTGATAAGATGTTGGCGTTTGTAGGTTTTACTAGATAGACAATAGACAGACAATATATACTTGTCTGACACTTATTTTAGCTGCCACTTTACTCATAAGGCAAGCATTTTCCCTTTGTAAAAAGAGCTTGCTTAAACCCCTGTTTCTGTTGTTGCTCATAAGATATGCATAATGTGACAGATGCTACAGAAGTTGGCTTCATAACTCTATCGCCACCTGTATCCTATGTGTTCATCCAGTTGTTGAGAAGCTTGTTGAACAGGCAGTGATAAAGGCTAACACAGTCAGAGCAGCAAAGTCAAAGGCTACTTACTACCAAAAAAAGTCTGTGTGGCCACAAGGGTACCTCTATCTCCCATGCCCCAAATGTATACATGGTGTTCAACGAATGCTGATGATGCAAAAAGTTTAGAGTCATCAGCTTCTCCTCTGTAAATTCACATTTTCAAGGGGCAAAAGTTAACACAAAAACTAGTGGAAGTCAACAGTTATGATAATCAGAAGAGCTCCTATTAACATGAAACAGTTTTTCAGAATTGTGAGTTCTCTCAATGCCTGCTCATGTTAAATTGCTCACAAAATGGCCCTGCATTAGCTTCCTAGAAGTTCTCTCTCCTCGGAGACTTTTTAGAAAAATCTTAATTGCTCAGTCTTTTTTCTTTACTGTAACATTCTAAATGCCCAGAGACTTCACTAATAAGTTCAATAAATGATGGGAATACATTAGGAGGTTATGATCCTTTGTGTCATTCCAGTGAAAACAGTTCTTTCAGTATGAAAAACTACCCATAGTCTTTTAGTTATTAAGAAGTACAAAGGATAAAGACCTTCTGTCTCATCTTAGAAGAATGGAACAGCATCACTGTGTGTCGCTCACTACAGGCACGATGCTAATACAAAATCACAGCTGCAATACTGTTACTGAGACACTATAAGGGGTTTTTATTGCAATAAATATCCTGAGCAAATTTGGCAATAACTATTAACTATTTAAAGTAGGAATTTCATTTGTTTTTATTTTAAATTCCATTTAAAGGCTTTCCACTTCAAATTTAAAATATGAATGCTCCATGACTTTAGGAAGCTGATTGGCAAAACGCTGTTTAGAAATGGTTACACATATTACTATTTGTGCAATTTTAAAAAAACAACAAACCACCTCAAAAGAAGTGTTTGGAATCTCCATCTGATTTTTTCCAGTGCAACAGAGAATAAATGATATCCTGGCTGTGTAAGAACATACCCTTTTTTCTGAGGTCCAGAGGCAGGGCACCAGGATTTGGGGTTGAGTCGGGAAGACTCAATACACACTTTGGGCCTCAGTACTGTTCTCACCACACCAGCGGGAAACAGCACCACACACAGTGAAGTTGTAAGGATTGTGGGAGCTAAGGCTCCTGCATGACTGACTGTGCTGATGTATGAGACCAGAGAGTCCCATCTTTTAGCTGTGAGGAAATATGATCAAAGAGTGGATGTTGCTGTCAGGCAGACCAGTTCTTAGGGAAACAGAGGCCTGCTCTGCACATGAAAAACAGAAATACAAAAACTAACAAAACCGTTCAGTGTGTATTGTGCATATGTGTCTCCATGTGTGTATGTTTTTAGGCACGTACTTTGTAAGCAGGAGCTATGGGAAGGAGTAAAGGAGAGGGTGAATATACAATGGTACCTCTGATGCATCCTTCTGCCTTCCAGCAGTCTGCAGTCTAAGAGCTTTGTGAAACAGAGACTATCTTCCTCTCTTCGTTTAGCAGTCCCTTTCCAGCCGTAAATTTGTAAAATTTTCTGTTAAATATGGAATTATAGAATCATAGTATATCTTGAGTTGGAAGGGATCCGTAAGGATGATCAATTCCAACTCCCTGCTCCTCACAGTACCACCTAAAACTAAACTATATGACTAAGAGTGTCATCCAGATGAGGGGGTGTGGGAGTCCAACCCCCACATATTAAGGACTTCTGCCTTATTAAAACAGTGAACAAAGAACCACAGCCTCCATGATGCCATGGTTCTGCCGGAAGCCGGAAGTCGTGATAACACGGCTATATAAAATCAAAGAAAAAACAAAAACTCTCTCTCTTTTTGCTGTGCTGTGCAGAGAGACACATCACTGCCACCAAGCCTCCCCGCCAGCCCCGGGCCACGCGGCTGGGGAGAGGAGGGGGAAAACCGCCGCTGGAGAGCCCGCACTGAGCTGCTGCCTCCCACCGCTCTAAGAATCTGAGCACCTCTTGCCGCTCTAAGAATCCGAGTGCCTCCCACTGCTGGAGAAGCCGGAACCAAGCGCGGCGGGGACGGGGAGGCGCTGGCCCGTGCCGCAGCTGCACAGAGCGGGAGGCGTCGGCCCATGCTGCAGCTGCGTGGAGAAAGCCCGCACCAACCCATGCCACAGCTGCGCGGAGAAAGCCCGCGCCAAGAAGCCACGCCACTCCAAGCTGGCACCACTCCAAGCTGGCACCGCTCCAAGCTAGCGCCGCTCCAAGCTGGGAGCGCTGCGCTGGAGAAACTATGGCAAAAAGCCGCCGCCACGCCAAGAAGCCATGGCAAGAACCTGGCGCCACTCCAAGATGGGAGTGCTGCGCCGAAGAAATTACGGCAAAAAGCTGCCACTGCACCGAGAAACTGCGGCAAGAAGCCAGTGCCGCCTCAAGCCGGGAGTGCTGCGCCGAAGAAACTGCGGCAAGGAGCCGCCACCGCCATCAGAGAGAGACTCCGATCGCGCTGAAAAGCTGCAAGCTGCTGATGTCACTGAAACCGCCCAAGTCTGCCAATCGGGCGTCATCACCCCAGCCCCCATGGGGACCATCGCCACACACCACCATTCACACATAAGTTATATTTTTGATATAATTGAACTCTTGTTTTGCCCTATCCTCTCCATTGTTTCCAATTCTCCTCAGGGAAGGGGGAGTAAGTGGGTGGCCGTGGCGTTCTTTGATACTGTAATATTTCTGTAGAATAGGTATGGTTTTATGCGAATATATTTGGTAATAAACTTGTTGAATACTTGTTGGTCTCCATAATTGCCTACGAGCTTGGTGGGGAGGTATCTCGCTTTGCCCTCGATCCCCTTCCCCTTTGGGAGGCGGTACGGACACTTGCGCCCCGACCGTGACAGGGGGCTTCTTATACCACATATTTACATCATTTCAAGACAGATGTCTTGACTTCTACTGTCACAACAAGAACTACTTTCTAAGGGAAAAATCTGGAGTGAACAGTGACCTCGTTACCTTGATGTTAACTTCTCAGTCTTTCTGGACAAAGCTTGACAAGTTTTAAGGAAGGTCTAATTTTAATAATTTATTTTGTAATTTCACAGTTCTTTCCCTGCCTTCTCTTTGTTTTTTTTTTTTTAGCTGCACTGTGCCCAAATGTTATGGGAAAAGTGCTAGGAGAAGCAAACCTTGCTCCATTCTTCTAGGATACAGAAACCTTGGTTGGAGTGGTTGGGGCATCTCTATGCCAGAATACAGAAATGTCCAAAAGAAAGAGAGCAGGAAACAGTATCCATGAAACACAGGGATGGAGCTGCTATACTTCAATTTAAGTATTGATGTCTAGATCCTGAAAAGAATAAACTGCTGTAGTTAAACACAGAATAGTAGTTCAGGTTTAGGGGAAGACTTGGGGAAAGTCAGGCCATGGGTCCAATTCAAATTCCTTTGCCTGGGAGGACTCTATAGTGGTACTACAGCAGGTTTCAGAGGGATGCCTCATCAGGGTCACTAAGGGCATCTGCAGAGGTTCCTGAGCACAGGAGAAATTTTGTCTCCTCTCATAAAAAACTAACTGGCTTATTTTGTGAAACATTGAGCTTTTTCTGACTTACACTTCAGTTTTCATTTTTTGAAGCAATGTAACATGAGCAGATAACTAGTACAGATCAATTGAAGTTACTATTTATAGGCTCGAGATCTACTTCCAAATCAGCTCAAACCTTCCTTGTTTCAAATGTCTTTTTCATTTGTCATGAACAAAGCAGAGGAAATCTATCATTCAGCAATGAGATTTGTGGTTATATTTGATAATTTTCCCTTCACATAGACAAGCTAACACAAAGAAACTTTTGTGTCATTGAGTATTTCAGATAAGAGGTGACAGCACCTTGTGTAAATCAACAGAGGCATCAGTGGACTTTATTCAATCTACAAAAAAATCAGACTGATCCAAAATACCTTCTACATAATGAACAAACAAAATTCTCCTCCCTCAGCTATTCAATACAAGCATTTCCAAGGCTTTCAAGAGGTAACTGTAAATATTTATAAATCAATTAAATGAAGAAATAAATAAATATTTATTTTTTAAAGCCTTCATTCCTGTGAAAGGCATTCATGCTAGTTTTCTGTTCCTGCATGAAAAAAAGCTCAGATCCATTGAATTATCATTAGCAAACTTCATACACCTTTGATTTTCATTATTACATTTTTCTGTTGCTGACAACTAGGAATGCTCCAAGTAAGAATCACTACAGTACAATCACAGTTACAAGGCTTGGGTATCACTCAAGTGTGAGGGTTGTTCGAGACTAATGGTCACACAGTTGTGCCCATGGAGGAACTGTGCCTCTCCACCAGCCCAGTCATGGCACCTGGCCTTGTGTGTACTCACCACCCACTCCAACTGGAAGATAAAATGCATTAGCTTAGACTTAGACCTCAGTGCAATGACTTTAACGTGCAATTGTGCACACAGTAATTATTGCAGCTCAGCTGACCGATACTGATTCATTAAGCCGCAATAATATACTTCTCTTGTTGTCCATCCCCTCACACACCTGCTAGCCCAGACCAGGAAAAGAGGGAACTTTGTACTGACAATCTTTGTGCTGACAACCTTTTCTGCTGTTTTTCAGACACACTCATTTTTTGAGAAGTCTTGATTGCTGGCATTTTACCTATAATTTTAAAAACCCCTGTAAATGAAGCCCACCAATATCACCTTTTGAGTTTTATTATTTAATAACCAAATGCCTCCTTGTAAAACAGAGGCTGCAAACTGAAATGGATGCCATGTGAAATGCTCACCTGCTTTAGGTGGTATCAAAGACTAAACCACCTAATATTTTCAAAACTGTCTTAAACTGATGATTGCTGCAATTAACATGATGATACATTAATTTAACTTGGTGGTTACTACAACCAAGGGGAAAAATAGACAGCTGCCAACAGCATAAAGAGCAAATAATTAGGATTCTTCCCTAATTTGTTTGGTAAATAAGAAAACAACTTAGTAAATACATTTTTTTTTCCATTCTCAATATGACACTGTCAAAGACACCGTCAAATTTTGATACTGTAAGAGATAATTCATTTCATTATGGATTTCCTAGCCTAATATTTTACTAAATATACATAAATTTGTCTAGGGTTCATTTTAACATATTTGGAAATAGTAAAATAAAATTTTAAAAGGAATACAGTTTCTGTACTTATTTTCAGTCCTGCTGCTGCTACATTTCAAATGTAGTTTGAGAAAAAAGCCTGCAACTATTCAGTTATGAATCACTCCCAAATCCATATCCTCCTTATAAAGTAGAATTCATCCAAAGCTTTCCTATGTGTCACTAAGCTGACATCTTCTAGACAAATGATTTCCTAGGCACTGAGGCCCAGATAATGAAGATAAAAAGAATAGAGATGGTGCTACATGCCAATTCACCTACTACTACCACCTTCAAAACTGCTGCTTCACTGTCACAGGCTCTTGAGCTGAGCACAGTGTCCTCAGGAGTACTGCCGCCTGACAACGCAGGATTTGTCCTACGAAGTGGTCTGTCTTCAGCCTTGCCAGTGAGCTAGAAATGTGTGGGTCCCTATTCAAGATGGAAAACTCAACAGATGATGTAGGATGTGTATTTCTTTAAGGATCTGAAGACTCATGAGAGATATGGAGTATCACACTGAAGCCCTTGCTACAAAGCATCTATCCACATTCAGATGTCCCAAACCCATCTGAGTCCAAAGGAAAACCTCTCTCAGTTTCTCCACTTTACATAAATACTGAAATGCTTATTGGAAGAGAGACTTGACCACATTTCTGAAAAAAAGTGCCCAAAACTCTAGAAAATCGGAGTCCTTTTTTCTAACTGAATAGTCTAGTTATTTAGACAACATGGGATAGCTTCAACAGGAAAGACAGCTTTCTCCCATATGCCAGAAGAAATAGAAGCATATCTAGATAACATCTCTTTTCAGCACAATATGAACATATCAAGAGGGTCAGTTTGTCTAGTGCGAGGATACAGCTTCACATCACCCAAGATTATTCCTTGAGATGAGTCTCTCTGCTGCTTTCTAGCTATGAGACATTCTCAACATGCTGGTGGCTTAGCACGTGGACCTGTAGAACCATGTAGACACCTACAGATTTTAGCTATGGGACTAGCCACAGCTGAGAAACGGCTTTGGGGATCTCAGAGATTGTCTATAGAGTGGGCTCTGATGGAGGCTTGATTAAGCAGTGCACTAGGACAGAGTCGGGGGGGTATCAGCAGCCCCTTATATAATGTCTGTCTTTCCAGACAATGAAACATTGTACAAACTAGAGATGTTTTAAAAGACAGCAGTGAAGACCAGATGACCCCAAGCCTTCTAGATCAGCAGTCAGCCTTCAAATTTCCTTGGGGAGTACCACACATCATTTTAATGCAAGCTTTTATCTGAAAATCCTATAAAACTTGACTGATAAAATTATCTGACATAGACTCATTTATATGTTTTGGAAACACTGATGAGGAGGAAAGTCTTTAGCTTAGGTTATTAGTTGAACTCTAATCTTTCTCAGTACAAACTAGAACATCTCTAATTGTCTGAAGGCAATCACTCACATAGCTAAAGTATCATGTTAAAAAGATATAGAGAAACACACAGCTCCACACTTTATAGTAGCTGTGTAAACAAAATCTTACAAATGCTTCCAACAATTATTTTTTTATCACATAGCTTCTTCTGCTGAAGTTCTAGCTATTGGGTCAATTGATCACATGCGCATTTCAAGATTTTGCAACAAAAATGTTTATAGACTATAACACAGTGGAAAAAAAGGCTTGAAACCACCACCTACCCATAACTTTATGTCCTTAAAAACAAGGCTCAAAAAACAAAGTCACAATATTTTGGCTCAGGACTGTAAGAAGAAATAAGCATATTATGTTTAGTGAGATAATGCCTTGAGAGTGAAGGGCAACTCATGGCTTCTGAGTGCTTGCAGTTGGCAATGGGATTCCAAGCTCTATCAATCAGAGCAGTATTCATGAAAACCTTAAGGAAAGATACTGGACATGCCTCCAACCCCAAATGCTGCATGTGCATGGCACTTTTTACGCCATCCAAGAAGGAAAATAGTGACCAGATGTGTCTTCATAAGCACCACGACACAGCAATGAAAGAATAAGAAGCTCTTCAGAAAATCAACTGCATTGTCAACAAAACATCTGATTCCACTACATTTCTAACCAAAAAGATCTGAAATCACCAGACCCCACTTGGCAATAGAGTAAGTTTGTCTTCAACTTATAAATTTTTAACTGGCTAGCATGGAGTTGCATATATATTGTTCTTGAGATAAACTTGCAATAGCTAGAACATGGGTTTTTACTTGCAAGTGATGTCTATTTTAATAGCTGCTGGAAGTCCTATCACATACTGGATAGCCCTGTGAGGCACTATAAAAAGTAGAATGAAAATAGTGTCACTGGACCAATGCCTATGTGTAGGGCAAAGCAAACCAGAGAGGAACAGGAGATAGATAATAAAGAACATGAAAACGAGTCCATCCTAGCAAGTCAGTAAGTTAGTCAACACCCTGGATGCTCCTCAGTCTCTACGTTTTCAAATTTTTGTAAAGATAAAAGAGAGAGATCTCAACGTGGGGAAGAGGTTAATATCTGCAGTGTGTTTGTTCAGATTTGTCAGAGAAAAAATTTCAGAGCCTATGATCAGCTAAGCCGTGCTGCTGTGGTTGATTCCTACTAATTTTACAGTGAATACACCAATTCCTGAAAACATAGATGTGAAAGGAAAAATATGTGCCTATTAAGAGCACCACAGAGAGTATTAACTTAGAAAATGAATTTAACGGTATAAAATTAATTCCTGCAGTGCCACCTTGTGTTCAGATACAATTACTAATCCTAACAACCCAAGAACCTTTATTTATGCTAATGAAGCCTTCCAGCCCTGGAAACTCACTCACTCTAAGACTAGTTTAATAACTGACAAATGAGCATCTGTTTGGACATTGGAGAAACTGGTCCTCATACATTTTAGCATTAACCTCCTTCCTGGAACTTCCTGGAGTCCCAGGGACCTCAGTTCAGAGGCCAGACTCTTCTAGAGCTGAGAAATGCTTCAATTCACAGAAATATCTGGTGGTCAGGACACTCTATGATTAACTGTGAAACAGGAAAAGACCCTGGAGTATAGATGAACTTGCTGGATTTTGGAACTTTCAAGAAAAAGATGCTGCAAAAAATACTCAAGCAAATTACATCACGAAGATCTATGTACTAGTATAGATGCAGAGTTAATCTCTCTCCACACAGAGGAGTGTTGGAATTTATAAACCATTCATTTCACACTGCAAAAACTCTGGTAAGAAAAGGCGAGCAGTCACTCTTTATGCAGTACAACACTAAAGTAGGTCACTTTTATTCTATAACAGAAAACTTGCAGAATTCCAGGCCAGCCCAGTGGGGAAATAATTATTTTTTTAAATCCTGGAAGTTTTCCCAAAACTAGTAGCACAGGTGAGAGAATTCCACTGAAGCTGAGCATATTATAGAAATTTCATCAATATTACAAGGAACAAGATGCCCTTCTCAAACCCAGAAAGAAGCTGATTTATTTATTTATAAACTGGTTATCTACATTTAGATACTTTTTTTTTTCTTAAAGTTTAATTACCACAACTCAGGCACTTCTTGACCACATATGGTTTCCACAACAGCACAGACAGTGGTGCATATGGGCACTGTCCTGTGGAACAACTCATGCAACATGAGGCAGGGATTTCTAAACCCCGTGTTTTACCCAATTCAAGTGATCTTCCAAAATAGCACACAGAGGAACACCTGCCATGGCCTGTTAGCACCCTCACTGACATTACTGATCTCATTTTCTGGGACATGCTGTGGTTTAGTGAGGATGAGGAAAGGACAGTAGAGAGAGCAGGAGGTTCCAGGTACCTTGAGCCAGGAGGATTCATGGAACTGCTATCACAGGAGAAGGCAGCATGATGAAGGATCATGAGCAGCACTTACACCAGCCATACCTTGGCTGCTACCACGCGCATGAACAATGTTGCTGGACACTGCTAAGTGATGACCTGCTGTGTCTCAGCACTTCTGGGCCCATATTATGTCCTCACTCCAGTGATAGTCTGTTGGATGCTATTTCCAGCCAGGGGCACCTGGGCTAGGCCACTAATTCCAAGATGTGAAAGGCCACATTCATCAAAGACTGACAGAAGGACTGAGACAGGATGGGGCATCTGGAGATCATCTAGTCCAACCTCTGCTCAACCAGAGTCAGCTAGAGCTAGTTGTCCAGAATCCTATCCAAATGTCTTTTGAGTATCTCCAAAGTGTGCAGGCTCCACAACCTCTCTGTGCAACCTGTGCCAGTGTTCAACCACCTTCACCATAAAGCCCCAGTGTGGCTCTCCAGGGCCTTTGCCATCTCTGTCAGAGAGGTGGGATCATTTCCAGCCCAGTAAGTTCATATAACACACAGCATTTGGCAGTCCTTGCTCCCCTCTACTCTAGAGTGCAATTTACTCTCTTAAGTTTTTAAGAGGACTGCAAGTATTTGAAGTGTGGATGTGTAAGCCCTTCCTTCACCAAACAACTCAGCTATTTTAAAGAACTGTGGGATTAAAAAACATGCAGTTCAAAAAGCAAGATGGAAAGGAGACCAGATGTAAGATAAAAGATTCAGAAGCTTCAGCTACTTTGAGCTTGTGATCTGCAGACTCCTGTTCCAACTGGAGGTGGAATTGCATTATTATTTGCCTACCTGAATATATTGAACTAAACATCCACATACACTAATTACTCCTTTGCTAGATCAATCCAAATGCTAGCAAACTCTTTGCAAGAAAGATGCCATCTTCTCTCTCCCTAACCTTGGACTGTGGCTGCAAAAAAAGCTTTATTCCTGAAGTATGAACAGTCCCTTGACATATCGACCCTCCCAACACTCAGCCATGTCAAAGACTTGCTACCTTGAGGTTCAGAAGTGTTTAGACTGGTCATTGCTTGGCCATGGCCAGAAGAGGGAGCAAAAACTCCTCTGCTTTTATTCTCAGGGCTCCATTACCAGCAGAGATGCTCTGTTTGTTTGGTTTTTTGTTTTTTGTTTTTTTTTTTCATGACATCTAAATAATTTATGGAAGCTGTCCGGAAACTCAGAACACTCCTCATCACACAATGCATGAAATCTGAAGATAAATAGGTGATGATACGCGGCTTGAGAAATAGATTAAAACCAGGCAGGATTTACAGTTACTTCAGAAGCACAAAAAAACCCAAGCATGGAATCATGACTTTCAATCCTTGAGCAAAATAAATCCTGGAGTAACAGATATTTTGCATGTAAATATATATATGTATATTTATAGTGCATAGATATGTATGTACAGATGCACGCATATATACCTTTTCCCACATCTAAAAGTAGAGTGCACACTTCTACCTCTTTACACATAAGGAAGAAAGTCTGCCTTTTTCAGGTGGGGACATTCAAGACATCAAAGATGCATCAGTGACCTTGGGCCAGACAGCACCAGTGACAGTGCTGGCCAAAGAATCTCAATGCTTAAAGCTGGATGCTGAGTGTCATGCATCCACTGAAGGGCTCAGCTCAGCTCTAACATGGTTTACAGACTGAACAATCTTTGCTAGGCTCCTAGCCCAGGCAAAGCAGCTACATGGCTATCTGAATTGCTCTGGGCCTCTATAATCTGGAGGGCTTGATGCCCACTTTGTTGTCATAGCCCCAAAACCATATTGTCTCACTGATGAGAAAGCATTAAACTGTCTTGTCCAATTAGAAAGTAGACATGTAGGGCATATCGCAGCAAGAAGAGCATCCTAGCAGGATGCTCTTGCTTACAATATGTGGGGACCTGTGAGGGGTACCTTTGGAAATCTCAGATTTTTAATGCAAAATTAAAAGAAAACAACTACCCACTATCTAGTTAACACAGGAGAGAGAAATATCGATGCATCTGTGGGTATTGCAACACAGTGCCAAAAAAGAAGCATGTGTTTTTGTCTGAAAAAAATCCCAATGCAGTGATAAACACAATGAAATCTTTGTGCAAAGTATCATAGAAGTTTCACTGAGATCAGGCTTTGAGGGAAATCTACAGTATTGTAATTTCTCCCATTTCATAGTGATTCTCAAGACACTTGCTGTTCTGTTTCCACTAAAATTGTGGATGTATTCCTGTGAGAATCTGAAATACTTTAAAAAACATTCCTAGTACTGTTGGTTAAGAGGAAGGGTTGCAAACTTGATGCATGTGGACTTTGGGATTCAGCCATAAGATGACGAGATGAATGCGTAAAATAGAGCAATAAACCGTTATTTTATTATTATATCTACTGATTTTCAAGCCCTCCTTCTTATTAGATTTCTAACTGGCGCTTCTGGAAAGCTTAGTGATTAAAACACTGAACATCCAAGAAAGGAGCAGATGCAGGGATCAAATGAAATGGAGGCCTGGATATACAGTCCCAAAAATCTGGGCCCTGGAGAAATAGCTGGCTAGAAAGCCTTCTGCCCTCCCACAGACACAGGTAGTATAGGAAACAAAAATCTCCCAAAGAAGGGAGAGCTTCAAGCTCCTCAGAGAACCAATTAACCAGAAATGGAAATCTGGAAATATGAAAATGGAAAGACACATCCTCCAAGCAGCACGCAGGCCTTCTCATTAGTGGCATTCCCAGCATCCAAGCTAGTAAGTACAAAGAAACGGCAACAGCAGGATGGCAAGGTTTCTCGCTAAGTCTCAGACTTCAGGACAATGCTAACAAATCCCACTACTCCTCTGTCCCCCATTAATTTTTAATCTTTCACCTTAGTCAGCTCATTCAGTCTTAGAGCTAGAAGTTACCTGGAAAATAACTGCAAATCCTGAATCACCACATGCATAAGTCTCAAAATATACGTACTAGATCACTTCTTCACTTACTTTGACTGGGAGGGTGATTATTATTAGAAACTACGCAACAATCCCACGGCAAGGAGTGTTGAGGACTCACAGAGCAGTACCAACCACCAGTTTTCCCAGAATGAGAGAAGGGATCTGGGGTTTGGAAGGGCATAATAAATTGCACAGTAATATTTGTCAGTATTCAGTGCTGCTGTTCTCAGAAGAAAGGAAAGTTCTCTTTTTCCCCCAGATAGTGTCTGTGAATAGCAACAGGAACCTACACAGTCACTGTCAGGTTACATATAACCCATTTGGCTTCCAGCTTTAGGTATGGAGAAACATCCTTGATCCTGAGTCACACTGAGTTCATTTCCAGGTGCACTGGTACAGTAAAAAAAGTGTAACAGTGCAGAAGAACAATGTTTCCATTTATTTTAAAGAGTTCTTAAAACTACCAGGATGCTGTAAAGTCATCTCAGCGTAAATCTCAATGGGCTATATCAATCCGCTTTTCCTGGGACTGCTGAGTCTTAGGTTTACCCACCTTTCAATGTTAAAACAAAAAATTCAATACTGAGTAACAGAAATGTGCTAAAAAAATTATCATCCTTTCCTTTCAAGCATAGTCTTCAAGCCTCTTCTTGTTGGCTTCTCCCACTCATCCCCTCCTTACTGCTGCTACTTTTCTGTCCTTCCTGCCACTGCCTCTCTCTCACCAGCTTTGCCCTAGTAGTTTGGCACACTGGTCTGCAGCAGTGGCATCCTTCCAGTCCCTGCAGCTGCCTTACCAGTTTCCAAAGTCCGTACAGGAAACATGCAAGTAGAAGGCCTGAAAATAGAAGAAAGTTTTTCCTCAACACTGCCACTGCCATCTCTTTGGAGCAGATAGCTTGAGCTCCCAACTTATCTTTAGGATGGGAGAATTTAAGAAGTTGGCACTAGTGCTCTACACTGGTCTATGAAGCCTTCTGCTCACAAGAGCTTGAGCCATTTCTCCATTTAAAGGCTTAATTACATTAATCATGCCAGCTCCCTTCACGCTTTTTTATTTCTCTGGATATAAACTACATGTAAATATATCTTCTAATGTTTCTTCACATTGCTAGAATTACAAAAAGAGGTTTTAATGCAAATGAGAACAACACTCAGGCTGCCTAAAACATGTAATATGTGCCTTTTGATAGGACATAACACACTTTGTTCTCAATTCCTATCTTTCATACCACTCCTACACACCAGCAACATCACTGGTTTTGAGAGCACTACTGTGAGATAATGTAGTAAAATGGAAATTAAAGATCAAAGAGATATGACACAAGTCCTATAAATTTCAGCACAGTTCAAAGTGTGGTAAACCTCTTGTCACCCGCCCCCTGCTCATCTTCCAGGTTATCAACTAGCAAATTGTGTGCACTACTTCCCTGCAAGCAATGCATGCAAAGTCAAAGGAAGGTCTTTGGTAAACTTAATGTGGGACATCACACAGGATAACAAACCACTCATTACACACTGCTTTGCTGTGTGGGTGACAAAAGACTAACTTGAAAGCACTCTGTGTGTATACCTCAACAGAGTGGTGAGCATCATTTTGGGAATACCCACATTGGCCAGTAACTCTACACAAATGACAGGGACTTCTGCATAGAGAGGTATCTAGAGAGACCAGAGAGCACGGCATCAATAGGCTGATTATCAGTTTCACCCCTCAATGGGGTCACAGAGGCTGAGCCTGGCACTGTGCTGAAACTACTTCAGGGCTCCTGACTCTGGAGCAGACTCATTCAGGGCTACTGTGCAGCCCTCTGCATGGTACTGGATGGCCCTGCACTGACCTACCCTGTGAGCTTCAAGCATGGAGTACACCTTCACAAACGTTTATTCTTTTGCTCTCTTGCTGACCAAGTGCATGTTATCAAGACCATGACTGTTTTATTTTCAGATTGGATGAAATATCCCTAAACGTAAGACTAGGCCCAGGCACCCCAGTAAGTGTCAAATAGCAAAATAAAAAGGGAAGAAAATTGAAAATAGACTTCTACGAAAGCTCTCAGTGTCACAGATTTCTGTGAAGGCAGCAGGAAAAGCAATTCAGAATTGGGTTGTGGTGAAAAAATTGTTACCATTAGCTGGCATCAAAAGGCAGCTTTGAGAGATTTAATATAATACGAAAATCCCAGAGCAAATGCCATTAATAGAACTGCTTGGAGAGAAAGTAATGCTTTTCACCTGTGAAACGCTTGAGTAGGAAGGTCTCTACTATTAATTTGGATAGTGACAATGTTTCTCAGGAGTCCTCAAGAAGTACAGAATATTCATTTCCAGATAAAAATAAAAGCACTAGCCTTGCAAGAGAACATTATTTCTTTTCAGGTCCATCATCAAATGGATTACCTCCTGTCTGTTGTGGCTAGGAACATGTGCTTAAAAGGAGAATGCAGGACTACCACAGTGGGTGAATACTTCACAATCATTAACGCTGCTAGTCTGTATCTGCAATTAAAACCTCCAGCCTGGCATGGGCAGTGGTAATTAAGCATAACGCATAACCTCCTGGCCTCAGAAAGCAGCAGTTATTAACAAATCTCAACAACTTCCTTGTCATGCAAGGGTCATCGCTAAATCCATTTGCTGCCAGGAAGGAACACAGAAGTCAAAACCATCTAATACTCTTGAGAGAAAAGAAAAACATGAAAAAACCACACTACTTAGCAACTCATGTCATACCTCATCACGACAGAAAACTTTCAACTCAGAAGTACTCATTGGGTTGCAGACACATGTCCACATTAAGCACTAAGAAAAAAAGAAAAATCCTAAGATCAACTTAATAAAAAATTTGAAATATTCAGTTCTGTCTCACAAAACCTATACAGGAGTAATTTCTACTCTACATGATGGAGTTTAATGAAGACATACAAACTAATGCCTAATTAGCTAAACTGGGTCCTGGGCATGGTATTGGCACTTTAATATGGCACCTAAGCCTAATAGCCTGTCTGAGAGGCAGGGTAAATTAACCTAGATAGAGCACTCTGTAAAAATAGCTGCAGGGCTTCCAGAGCCTACACTAAACTAGACACATACACAGAATTTGTTTAAAACTGAATAGACACAATCTGACTTACAAACACCACATCTGACATAGGTGCCTGTGTGCCTGAGCCCCTGGAAAACAAATAGGTCACCTGATGACAGGGTAAGGCTTACATCAGATAATCCCTCTGCTTGAAACTAAGAGGAGAAGAAAGCACACCTAAAAGTTGTAATTGCTGTAGTTCACTGAGTGTTCCCTAGGGCACTATATCCTGAAGCCTGGAATAAAAGCTATCAGCATCCTGAATGGAGCTGTCAAGCCACACTTGTTAGCAAAATTGGTTCAGAAGATGAAAAATCCCTTTTCACTTCCAATTGATAGAGCCAGTAATTCAGGCTTGCCAGAAGCCTCTAACAGTGATGACATCTGAGGCAATTTGAAGCCATTTAGAACTCCTTGATGGGTTTCTGTGAATTTGGCTCCCAGAGGAGGCTCAGAGATAAGCAGATCCCTGTGTAAAAATCTTTCTGTGGATGAATGTTTATATATCACAAAACACAGTATTTCCTCAATGACAGGTATTTAACACAAAGAGGTTGGATGTGAAAGACCTTGATGGTCAACACCTATCTGTTTGCCCAACGTCCCAAATTTATAGTTTTTTCCATGTGTGTTGGGATGATTCTCCAAAAAATATTTGAGAGGCCCCCCAGGTCCTTGGATAAAACCAGGGAATTCGGTGTGTATATTACCACAAAAAACTTCTTGCCACCTAGTGCAAAGCAGCAAAGATTAAATACCCTAAGGCTTTGCTCTGTTAGGAAGAGGTTTTCCTGCTGTTGTTTCTGACCAGATGTTAAAAGGTGCATTTACATCCACTGGATGTACAGGAATGTTAAATGTATTACTGTAGATAGAGAAATTATATTTTCACCTGTTCATGTCATGAATGCAAAAGTTCCTAAGAAACCTTCTAAAGCAGCTTGGGGAACTTACAGTGGTTTTTCAGTAAGCCATAGATAAGTAAGCTCTCATCTGATCTCTAAACCATGAAGAATCTCTCTTCTTGATGACAGGCTACTCACAGTACGTGTCAGCATCACAGGATGCAGATGCCACTTGCAAAAATTTACACATTTTCTAATAGTGTTGTTGCTTTTCTTGTGGAAGCTGACAGTTCTGCTTGTGAGCTGTCACTGCTACAGAACCTAGTTCTACACCATTTAGTCTGCAGACAGGTCTTGAAGACCAGGAAACATTCAAAGCTCTCAGTGGAACAATTTGTAGATTTTCTCAAAGGATGCAGACTCAAGATATTCTTAAGAGAAGCCAAAGTACCTGAAATGCTCAAGAGCAAAATAATTGTAGGACATTTCGTTTTATGTATTTATTTTTGTCAAAGGTTGTTGATCCATGCATTGGACACAAGCTATTTGTCTCAAGGCTGATAGTGGCTGCAAGGTTTACTCATGCATACTCCTGCTGCAACACAAGCACAGACACAATTTTTGCTAGAGGTGCTTAAAGAAACACAGAAAAATGATGAAGAAAGTGAATGCACCTTCTACTCATCACAAGAACAAGCACAAACAACATTACTGGAAATCTCTCCTGAAGTCAGCCCAAGAAGAGTTCACAAAATCCCAAAGTCTACCTGAATCTTGACTTATGAGTGATGCACCTAGTCAACCACTACATTGAGTCCCTGGGAATAACAAAAGTTTTGCTGGGTTCAGTTCAGATTAAGATCTAGGTATGAAGCAAGAAGTAACAGAAGGTTATGTATAAAGCTGGCAGTGCACACACTGTAACTTACTGCTTGCTGGTCAGCAAGACAGGCAGCAGCTATGCAAACTGGCCACGGATGACTTTTGCAGACATGACAAAAAAAGAAGATCATGAAGGATGAAGAGAATTAAAATAATGAGGCAGTTTGCACCTCTCAAGCATGGGAAGAACAATCTGCTTGTCTGAAAGATGGAAGCACTGGGAGGATGGCTGGTGTCTGCAGCTGACTGGGGTCAGAAACAGCCACTCAATATCCAGAAGCACCTGGGGGTCTGTTTCCCCACCACCACCACCATTCCTCCTTAATATATAACCTTATAAGAGACTCATTGTCAAGTGAGCCCCACCAATGTTTTGACTATAGATGTTACAAAAATAGACTAGTATTTTTACTTGCCTTCATTAACAGTGTGGTTAGTATAGTTACAATAAAAAACTATGCTGAGTTAATAAATGGCTCCTATCTCTGTTCAGGTGCTAAGCAAATACCCCACAAGCCCTTGGCTGAAACTGGGCAGCTCTGTGCTAAGTGGTTTTGCAGGAATTCTGGGGAGAGGCATTTGCTGAACTTACCCAATTTAGATATCAGCCTTTTTTTTCCTTTAAGGAAAACTGGCATCTGGAAGAGTCATATTTTAAGGAAGGCAGCCTAAGGCAATTCATTTTTTTAAAAGAAGCCCAAACCAACACATGAAGTAGCTGAGTTTCAGTGCAAAATTAGATCTCAAAAGTTACAATTAAGCCCTTCAGGCATAAGAAGAGATGTACTCAATTTGGAGAACTCCTCTGTCTAGAGAGGCCCTTGACTTCACTGAGACTCTTGAAATCTGCTAAACTGAAAGACAATATATCTTTTTAAGCTTTCTCCTCTTGGGTGAGCCTTAACTTCATAGGGTCATCAATGAGGTTTCTACATCCCAATGCAGGTTTTTCTTTACCAACTGACATAATCTGAGGTGTAGTTTCTGGAAAAATATTTGTGACTTCACTTCCAGAGAAGCTGTTCTGAAATCTGGGTGATACAGCTATTATGACCAAACACTGATTGTGAATTGAAGATACAAATTTCTTTTCCCAGTAGACCTTTCATATTATCAGATTCAGCACAGATTCTCCTTTCTAGTGATTGGAAACTAATCTCCATCTTTCAGAAAGATCAACTCTGGAGTTGGAGATGAAGAATTTACACAAACCTGGCCATTTTCTCCAGCACCAGCTCCAACTGGGAGTTGAGTGCAATGTGTGAGAAGTGCAGGCTAGTAAGTAAAAATCACCCATTCACTGCCCTGAAGCACTAATTCTTAATGTTTTTTTGTCTTAGCAAGACTCCTTGGGTCTCAGAAGCACCTCCACATAATCTGAAAAGACAGACTCTAGTAAGTCAAACCAGCCTAATTTTAAGTCTACTGCAGCATGTTTTCTCAGTGGAATCCTGCTAAAATCAAGACTATGTACAATTAGTTTCCTCCTTGCAATTTAAGTTATTTCATTAAAAAATAAACACCTGTATAGTGAAGCCTTGAAGTTTATACCTCCTGCATTGAAAACCTGCAGCCGTTTGAGGTCTATTCTGTTGGTCTACTGTGATGGCTTTTTACCATCTTTTGTTACCCCATTAATTGCCCAAATCTAGCATATGATTTATAAGACGTAAAATATCCTTTCTGTACTGAAGAAGTGAATACAAGTTAAGAAGACACCTCCTTTTAGCAGGCACTTGGTTCACTTAGGTGATTGTAACACATAACCCAAACAAGGAAAAAGTGCTCCTACTTCCCCCTTAAGGCAATTCTCAACATTCCTTCTTGAATGCTTCCTCTTCAGGCTATTCATAACCCGGTTCTAAGACATCATTCAGCTATCTGGAATAACCTCCCGAGAGACATGGTGAGAGGAGTCCCCACCACTGGAGATTTTTAAGATGCAACTGGATAGTGTGCTAGATAATCTCACCTAGGGTCCCTTTAGCATGAACGGCTAGACCAGGTGATCTTTTGAGGTCCTTTTCAATCTGGGTCCTTTTTATGATTCTGTCATATGATTCAGTGGTTTCATGAATCTGAAGAGTGTGAAGTTTTTTCAAATTTAATTCGCCACATTCTTTCTGTACTTCTGTAGTTTTTAGTTCCCTTATTCTGGAAAATTTGGTACAAGTGATGGCTTATGCATAAAGTATGAGTGCAGAAGTGCAAAAGCACCACTAAAGTTCTTCAGCTAAGTATGCATGAACTACATGCATCAGGAGATTCATCAAATGCAGATCACATCAGTACACAGCCAAATTTTACATAATCACTCTCAGGCTCAAATAACAAAATAATTTTTCCGGTTTTTGAGTTACTAACTTTGGAGGCTCCGAACAAAGATTGATAGTTCTGCATATTGTGTAATAAAAATTTTCCACATAGGGGCCTGCAAGTGATGAGACCTGATGTTTTTATTACTCCCACAGTAGACCCAAGCTCTCAGACAGATCAGGAGACCTTGTAAAGGACTGTGATTTACAGATCCATGGTCTTTTGAGGAGAGCAGAAGATGAGATATCCAGAAGGAGCTGACACATGAAAAAAAGCAAAGATAAATGCAGGGCAATTTAGAAAAGGACTTGGCTTCAAACAGAAGTGATGCTTTCTTTGCTTAAATGTTTTCAAATCCCAGTGGTGCTTCCCTGGCCCTAAATGGGTTTGAGCATCTTTTGCAAATACAGACCAACTTTCAAAAAAGATTCAAAAGTATAACCCTCACAGTTAGCTGAAAAATGCTTTTGGCACTAACAGAAGTGCCCAGGATTCTTTCAGCTAGCAAGCTACATGATGTAAAAGGCCAGTGCATATCATATAAAGTACTTGCATGGAGATGTCACAGACCACATCCTTGTGTTTGTAGCTATTTCTCTGTTGTGTGGCCTTCTGCTCATATGCAACCTGTAATTCTGCTTTAGCTGTGGAGCTGCCCAATGCAGGGTATTCTGTATCACTAAAGAATTTGTTTCTTGCCCACATCCAGGATTATATATATATATATATGCAATAAAAAAATATACTGCACATTATGGAACATTTATCCTCATGATTTCAGACAGTCGTCTAAAGATAAATGAAAATAAATAGACAAATCACTATAAAAAAAACCCAAAACCATAAACCAGGGTAATGCCAGCAAGAAAACAAGCTATCATTATGGATTTTCTTTAAAGATAAAAACGAATCAAACCAAACAACCCTCAAACCTAGTATTTCTGAATGTAGGACTTTTCATATAATTCATTCACCATTCTCATCTCATTTCTTAGTCTTCCCTGATTCAAGCCTGTATGAAAAGTTCTGTAGCTCTGTAATTACTACTTGCGCTAGCTCTCCTATCAATTGATTTTTCTGTTTCCTTATGTGAGCAATGACTGCTTTCCTGTTCACTTCCCTCCTTTCTCCTTTCTGTTCTTCCTCCTGAATGCCCTTTATTACACCACCAGAGCTGCTTTTTTTCCTTTAAAATTGCTGCCAGAATGACCCTGTATGAAATACTGCCTTAAAAGTTTCCTGTCAATTATCAAGCTGCTATGCTTCAGAAACTGCAGAGATAAGCTCCAAAAATATTATGGAAAAAAAAAAAAATCGGTAAAATAATATACTTTATAGGTGTGACATCATAAGCATGATATGGTTGAGCAATGTCACAGGAAGCCAGACATTTCAATCAAAAGAATGCAAGAAGAATGGTCTCAGAAATAGTGACAACCAATGGCTTGCAAGACCATGATTAACACGAAATGAATGCAAACTGTAAGGATTAAGATTTGAGGAATACCTGAAGATAAAGACATGTCACATACAGTTCAGAATGTAGCACGGACACATTTAGAAAAGACTTTCTGTTTCTAAAGGTATTTCTGGCTCTAGCATTATTCCCAATACGGATTCTCTTTCAACACAGAATCACTTTTATTTAAGTGCCTACTTGTCTAATTGTTTCCACTATCGTTTTCAGACTTCTGATTCTTGATGCCGTTGCGCTTATATCACTGAAAGCAGTTTATATTCACCTTGAAAAGTGAATGTAACATTTCTGTCATATTCTCCATCCACCTACACTCTTTTTGCACAGATTGGTAAAGTACATAAGGTGCAGTTTCTTTTTGGGTGTACAAATCCTTTCTGTTTAAGAGAGAAGGTACAAAAAGAAGAAAATTAATGTAGAATTTTCCTATCCACATTCCTTTCCTTATTAGACTCAAAATATGTTCTCCCATTGATTCAGGGAGCACAAAATGGACTTGGGACATGGAGCTGGAAAAAGGAAAGCAGGATCGGTGCCTCCCAAGTATCTCAGAATCACAGAATCGTAGGGGTTGGAAAGGACCTCTAGAGATCATCTAGTCCAACCCCATGCCAAAGCAGGTGCACCTAGGGCAGGTCCCACAGGAACATGTCCAGACAGGTCTTGAAATTCTCCAGAGAAGGAAACTCCACAACCTCTCTGGGCAGCCTGTTCCAGTGCTCTGTCACCCTCACAGCAAAGAAGTTTTTCCTCATGTTGAGGAGGAACTTCCTGTGTTCCAGTTTGTGCCCATTTCCCCTCATCCTATCACTAACATTGAAAAGACTGAAGTAAATCCTCTCCCTGCTAGGGAAGGAGAAAGCCAGCTACGAACTTCGTCTACCAGGTGGGTCATCTTTGCAGTCAGTGTAGGTGCAGTAGCTAATGTGAATTAGACAATAGGCAGCAGCCGTTTCAAACTAACCAGCTGGCTCTCATCCTGGTATGACTCAGCTTCTACAGGGCTTTCCTTTTCACTAAGTTTGCATCAAGTTATGGGGGCAAGTATCCCACAGTGCTCCATCCTACTGCTGAGTCTTATATTAGGAACTAAAGAGGGTGAGACCTCTGGAGGCACTTGGAAGTTCAAGTGACCAGTATCTAATAAAGTGTGCAAGGTCCAGGACTCCCATCCTGAAAACAAGAGTATGACATGTATCCACACAATTATCTATTAAAAAAAACCCCAAACCTACAAAGAAACCTTTTTCTTTTTCTTAAAATCTTGGAAAATACAACATGAGCATGAATCATCACACCAGTGTCAACAAACACAGCAGTGCCTTGGGCACATGGACCATGCCTCACAGTGATTGATCTGCTGTCTCCTAACACACATACATCTGCTTGTTTCCTTGTAGGACAGATTGGGTTCAATGACCAGCTGTGTCCTAATACACAGGCAAGCATTCTTGTAGGGCGGATGCCCAGGCAGAACTTGGTGGCACATTGACAGTGCCTATCAAATGCAGCTGAACAGAAGGATATGCTATGTCTCAGAAAGTCCATGAGCCATGAACAATGGCAGCCAGTGGGGAGAATACTCTGGGGAGCTACAGCTGCATGCCTGCCCTGTCTGCAGCTCTGCCCTCATAGTCTGCCACTGGCACCGCCTGAGATAAGGTACTAGGCTGGACAGACCTCTCATCTGAACTAGCATGGCCATTCTTGTGTTCTAATGCCATGTTGACAGCTTCATATGTTCCACCCTTACTAATCTATTTTGACAAGGACTTGTTCTAATATTTCAAACTTCAAAACAGACATTTTTTAAAAAGTCATTTTAAGTGGGGGAAATAGTCCTCTTCCAACTCTAGTTTGTTTTAGTGCTGCAATTGTCGGAAAAGAGACCACATTTTAAAATTTTATTCCCATCTGCTGACCAATGACACGGTTTGATGCAATGGATGGCAAGTTAAAAACCAAAAACAGGTAGAAAAAGGCATATGTTCAGTACCAAGCAATGAATGTTTCATAAAAGTTCCACAGGAGAGTTTATAGGGGCACTGCCTAGGTAAGCCAATCCATAGGTGTCAGTAATGCTCCATCCACAGCAGGGCAAGTCAAGATTAATTCAATCCTATCCTTTCCTGTCCCAACTCCAAAACAGCAGACACACATGCAGCCCACCCCCAAGGCAAAGAAGTACAGTCCTGATGCTGGAACAACAGCCACAGACCTGTACACCACAAACCACTATTTCTGCTGCTGCAAAGGCCAGATGCTCCAGTGCCAAATGGCAACTAAAGAAACCATATTTTTGAGCTCACAGAGATAAAAAAACCTGCTAAATTATCAGCCTTAGGAAAAAAAAAAGAATGACTTCAGGTTTTCATTCAAAAGGTAATGCAATTTCTACTGCTTTTGCTTGTTACTCACAGCCTAGAGGTATCACCTCAGTAACTTTCAGGTTAGCATGTAGCCAGATCCTCCCCACCTAAACTCTGGTTGAAAAACTGCCCAAAGAGCAAGGTAAGCAAGATGTAGTTGTTCAAAGCATTAGAAAGACATCTGCTTTATTTTCATAACTAACAACTGGATAAAGGTTGGGATATACATGAAAACACGCATCTAGGTTGATCAGACTCCCAGTCTCCTAATATTGCAAAATGTACATTCATTACAAAAATACACAAACATACTCAGGCCAGCTTATGAATTAAAAACCAGTACAATATAGAAGAAAGAACATTGTTTTGGAAGAACAGAGAAAAGTGTTTAATTACAGACTAGTTTTAAAGGAAAGGTGAATTTTAAATCTTACTGATATTTTTAGAAAAAAAAAATAGCTACAGTTTAAGTCTAATTCCTTCAGGTGGTACCTGCAATTGTACCATTTATTTTCTCATTTTCTCCCTCTTCCCCATTTCTTTTGTAAAAATCTCCCATAAATCAGAATGGAAGATTACTGAATGCACACAGTAACCTTCTTATAAACCATATATGCAAAGTGAGCATATTCTGAATAAACGATAAGTTTATTTTCTCCTTCACTACCTTTGATTACAAGTGACCTTCATTGTTAGTTGATTGTTAGCAGATTGAAAAAAATAACAAACTGGGACTGCTAAGTTGTATATCTACTTCTAGGTCTCATTTTGATTTAAACAAGTTTAAGAAATCACTACACGTAGGAAAATATTTTAGCCAGAAATATAGTTTATAAGACAGTGTAATTTCTCAAACGTTTCTCAAAATGTTTTTTTAAATTCACTATCACTTGAAATACATTAATTTATGTCCTGTACTTCAGTAGAAAACCTTCTTTTATGTCCTCCAGACATCTTAATGGGTTATTTTCTAAACATCAGGAAGTACAGCCTAAGATAAAGCAAGATCAAACATTAACTTTTATCAATACAAAGTGGTCTTGCAATGCAAATTGGAATAAGGACATTGACCTCTGAGTAAAATTACAAATCAACATTCTAGCAACTGTCATTAACAATTCAATAATATCCAGCAAAATATTCCAGTATTTTCAAGCTAGTTTCCAAATATTTTGTATTAACAGGCAATAAAGTGTGTACATTGAAAGAAACTAGTTTAAGAAAAGGTTTGAAACATGGTGAAGTATTTAGCATTTTTTTATAGTTTTGAGCAGCTGAACACTCTGATACTACATTTTCAGGCAGAATAACTTTTCTGCCTGCCCAAGAACAATTCCAATGATCAAAATGAGGAGTATTTCTTGCAACTTGCTGGTGTTTCATTTTCCAGTAAAAATTAAAAACCCAGTTACAGAACGGCTTATTCTAAGACAGATGATTTATGCACCCACACAGTTTCAACAGGCTTGAAGTGGCTAACTGTACTTACATGTGTTTGGATGCTGACAGCTTAACTATTCCTATGGATTAGAAAAATTATTCTGTTTGATATTAAGCGAACTCACTTGCATGTTGTACCTCCTGGACTCACATTTTAGAACAAATTCATTTTAACGTAACCTTGAAATGAATACCTGTTGAATAACATTATACATCAAGAGATGGCTTTTTTTGGTACTTCAGTGTGTTACAGAACCAGGCTTTTGGAGGCTGTTGGACATAGAAGTTAATGAAACAGACCCTCAGCTACTATACATTGTCTCAGATGTATCAAGGGATAGAGTGCTGGGGAGACAGGGTCATTATTTCCCCACACCTCCACTTTGAACTTCATTTTTACACTACGATCTTCAGCTATGAACCCTGTCAGGGCACTCAGGTGTACCTTATAAGGAATCTTCTAAAACAGATGGCACTCACAGGTAGACCATGCATCAATATATTAAGTAAGATTATACATACAATTGTAGATTTGAACTCTCATCAATTTAAGTTTCAGGAGATAGGTAATAAAATAGCAATCAGGGTAAATTTAGGGATTTTGAAATCTGACATAAATAAAGAAAACTACAAGGTTATAAGGTCATTAAAGTTAAAAAGAGGTATTTTTTTCCCTGTCAAAAGACTGTTAAAAGCCACACCAGCATGCAGAACAGTTAGACAAGACGAGTGTTACTTCATGGATGTAATTTCTTTTATGGGTGTAAAAGCTTTGGCTGTCTGGCTGAATGTGACATTTTTAGACCAAACTAACTTTGTTCAGGTACAAAATGGAGACACAATAAATCTCATGGTCCCACCTGATCCATTAATGAAGATCTCTTTTTTCTATAATCTTGAAATTGAAATTTAGGGAGCAATAACTGAAGCTAACTTTTCCTAACCTCAAGAATCCAGTCCTGGGTAGGAGATTGAAGGGTACTTACTCTTGTGCTGAAGGCACTTGGCCACTCTCCTACACACATAAAAGCTACTGATTCCTTCCAAGGGAAGAAAAGGAGTGTGAAGATTTTTTTTTTGTTAAAAGTAATGCTGTGACAAGTCAGATCACCAAATGCCAGCTGTATCCCCCCTCAGTATGTT
This sequence comes from Coracias cyanogaster, assembly GCA_033124195.1. Taxonomy (NCBI): domain Eukaryota; kingdom Metazoa; phylum Chordata; class Aves; order Coraciiformes; family Coraciidae; genus Coracias; species Coracias cyanogaster. The sequence continues at coordinate 59,342 of JAVSBS010001674.1, forward strand.
TAAATCAGCATTTTAATTGCCAAAATACAGGACAAAGACCAAAAATGTTCCCCCAATGTGTTTATAATAATAAAAGAATATAAAATAAAACCAAGATCTGTCACTTAGATCAGCAGAGAATTACAAACATCTACCTTCTCCCTCTGATAAGAAATCCTGTATCAACATCAGAGTATCCTCTGACAGAAACACTACTGACACTAAAAAAAACCAGCAGAGCAAGCAAGGAAATTACCTTGAACAACACAACAGAAACGGGGCAAAAAAAGAAAAACAAATATTTTTTTTTGCTTTTATAATTTCCAGTCATGTTTCATTCTGAACCAAAGGACTCAGAATAAAGATGAGGAAGGTCAATGCATTATGCTATCACTGGCAGCTGAAACAGCAGCAGAAACATGAAGACACATTTCTGATTGCTAACAAGAAACTATGACAACTCAAAGAAAAGATGGATGTCACTGAGAGGTAGACTCCAGAAAGTTCTAGCCTGGGGGTTGTGTTTTGGTTTTTTTTTAATCCCCATACTAGTTTTCAAATTTGCTAAAAATTCCAGTAATAGCATGAAGGTCAATACTACATCAACCATTACATAGCTGTTGTCTTAACTGCTGCAATTTAAAAGATCACACTCAAGAGGAAGCCCATCAGATATTTTCTATGCTTCTCTGCCGCATTGCAGGGAAAACACACAGGTGATAATCCAGTGAAGAAGTTTCTCTACAAAAATGATCCTGAAACCAGCATCATCCAGCTACCTATTAGGAGCATGCTGAGGAATAGCTTTATAATCAGCATAGAGGTAGGATCTTCTGAATAATAATGCCATGAGTTACTTGCTCTAAAAAAGTGAATGAGTCCACTAGAGTAAGATGTGCACTGTGATTTAACTTATCTGGTTAAGGAGAGACACTTACCCCTCCATTACAAATCATAATTAGAAAGGCAACTCTAATGAAAGGTATAATTTTTTTCTTAAATTTTTAGTGGTTAAACTCTGGATACCTGTAGAAGATAGTTTTCCATAGTAAAATGACATTGAAACTTTCAGTAATATATTATTATATCATTTTGAGTGTAGTTAAAACAACACTATTGTGGATGAAACCCCAACTGACCACAGACAATACAGTCTTGGCTGTATTTAAAAAAAAAAATCTGAAGTAAATTATCCATATATAACATTGGAAATTGGCATCTTTTAGAGATTCCTGAGTTGTGAATCTAAAAAAGTAAATCAGATGACCTCTGTGTGTATAGAACATTTGTTTCAGCTTTATGGCACTGTCAGAAGCAAGTCATGTTTCACTGTCTCCTTTCAGCGAGGATAACTGCTCAGGGAGGTCTAAGACAGACTATCCTGTAGACATAAATGGAGGAAGCAATGAACCCAGGCTTAATAAGAACTTAACTGTACCAGCTAGTAAGGAGTACATTTATATAGTTATATGTGGAACAGGTTCTTGCTGTTAGTAGCCTGATGTAACCATGTATTTTGTGTGGAAATAACACTAAGAAAATTTTGTATAGAAACTGAGACAGCATCTCCCAGGGCTTTTACTTCTTTGGGAGGAAATTCTGTGGCTAAGATGGGCACTAAAGGGGTCTGTAACCGCATACAACATGATTTCTCCCATTTTGACAGAACTCTCTAAGCACCCATCTAAATACAAATTGTCCAGAATTTTTGTTAAATTATGCTGCCTAGGATATATACAGCTACTCAGTTATAATGTCTTAATTTTCATTGTTTTCACCTGTAATGAAACACCCTTAAGTGCAGTGCTGAGCATACCTCACATGAAATAGCTACCTAAGGGTACCCTTTGATGCTATGTTTCCAGAGACATAAGACAGCATGTAACCCAGAAACTGGGGACTAAGTGGCTTAAGGACCCTTTGAGGCCTTTTTGATGCTGCTAAGGGGCCACAAAGAACTGCTGAAATAATTGATAGAGATGGAAGCCTAGAATTTGAGCCAGGGATATCATCAGTAGAATCTCTGTAATATGGCCCATAAATCTCAACAGGGCTCCATGCTGGCCTCTGCCCTGGGGAACATGTCCTCAAAAACCTCCATTTCATTCCTTCTACCAGATATAAACATGCTAGAGATGAGAAGCTCAGCTCACATCAGTATGCAGTACTGTAACCAAGCCATTAGTTTGCTGTCTTCAAAGACCCCACTGTATTCTCACTCCAACTAGAAATACCTTAGTGCAAACAAGTATTTGCCTACTTTACTGCCTGTGCAGCTGACATGGTGCTTATCATTTGGAGGTCCACATTACATATTGTTTCAAAGGATAAACACATCCACTTCACCCCTAGAGTAGCAGCAGTTCCTCTAGAAAAAACAGTACTATAGAAAATACAGTCAAGTGGGTGAGAAATGGATGCTTATTAAGTTTTCTTCATGCATAAAGAAAAGACCTCACCTTCTTTTAGATTCCTGAAAATTTGAATTAATGAGTTGTCTGGAGCTTTTTTAGCTCCTTTCTTGTCTACAAGGATGAGACACATTCTGTACCAGCAGAGTTCACGTCTCTTCCCTAAGAATTACAAAAAAATAAATCTGTGATCAATCTACAGAATACAGATCGTCCATTATTAGCTATCTGAATGATTCATGAGATATCATAAGTTGGGACAAATACTCTAGCTTAATCACGCAAGTCTGACAGTACAAGGAGGCTTTACAATGTCTTTAACTTGCATTTCTCTGCATTCAGAATTCAAAATGTAGTTAGGGTTTGCTTCACAGAAGGATGCTAGATACGATGATGCTGGGCTTTCAGAGTAGAAGCTAGCCCACATCCACAGAGAGGGGGAGGAGTGACAGAATGTGGTACACAGATTAGCAGCAGCCCTAAAATTAGGGAGTTAAGCAACTGAAAGGGAAAAGAGAATGCAGCAGGAGCTGGCGTCGGCTGCCAGAGGCTCAGTCATTACTGCACTCAGCAAAGCCAGAGTGAGGTGGCTTCCCAGTGCAAAGCCCAGAAAAGTGCCCTGACTCTGTCTTATAGACAGTTCGGAAATTGAGATGAGGACTTTCCATTCCTACTAGCAAAACATTAACACTTTATGGAAAATAGAGCCATGTATCCTTGAGAGACAGAAGAAAAGGAGCATAGGCTGGAGAAACCAACGCACTGGTATGGCTGGACAGATAACATGGAATCTAGAGACTATTCAGATTGACTTTTCTGTTCTTCTTTCCAAATATGTAAAAAAAAAAAAAAATCTAAGTGAAGCCGGACTATTTACTATAAAAACATGTAAGCAGTCCTGGAAGCAGAGGTGAGTAGCTTAACTTTGATGATTAGTCTCAAGGAAGCGAGGAAGATGCAAGGGTGTGCACTCTGTTGGGTGGTTTTTCTGTTTGAATGAATATCATACACCAATATAACAAAAAGAAGATCAGTATGGCAAATCTGAATGCAACTAATAAATGAAAAGATCTGGGAGAGTTCAAAAGCTTAATAATTACTTGCAGATGTAGGCAGGTACTTCACAGCAATGGACACTTGTATCTGCAGGTACATCAAAACAAAGGGTGGGAAAGTAAAACAGTCTGTGCTAAAATATATTCAAAAAGAGGAAGAAGATTTTAATGCTGTTTGTGTAATTTCTAATGAGACATCCAACAAAAAAGTATACACTAGACAAATGAATAGCAGTACTTCCTTTATTTTATGGTAATGCAAACTGCATTTAGAAGTGAAGAAATTGTGCTCAAGAATACAATTATACCTTGTGCTTTTTGTTTTTCAGCCATGGATAAAGTAATATTCTTTATTTTTATGTTCAAAATAAGGACTCTGATTATCACTTATATCAAAAGCATTCTAAACATTAATGGTAGAAAAATGGACTTCAAATTACATTTATGCTTAATTTAAGATTTCATTACACTGGCTGAGTGGTGCAACAGGGAATTCAAATAAGTGAGAATTAAGGTCAAAGTCTATTTAAAAGAATTAAAAACCAACAGGTAGTTCATTTTCTCAACTGAATCTGAAATTACTGCAATGAAATAACTAATCCATGATAATCCACAGCAACCAATGGAGACTTACAAAAGGTACTCCGATGTGTCAAGATGCAAACAAGTGGCTCAGAACAGGTCCAGGTCAGCTAACCCTGTTAAAACAAGTTTTTCCTCACTAGTGATCACCTGAGCTTGATCTTCTTCATGCAGACACAGGTTAGTACCTTTTCTGTAGCCAGCTGAGGCATGTATTTTGGAGAATCCCCAGTGGATCCTAACTACCTGGTTAAAAGTATTCATTTTTCACTATTCTAAGGTGATAGCCTTAGAGGTATAGCCAACCCCAAACTCATCTTGACTTATCTCAGCAGTCTAGACAAATCCACAGGATATCTATAGGGGACTCCATTTGCAACAGCTCATGTGTATTCATGTACATAAGCAGTGCACATGTCAAAAAACAATCGTAGCTTCACACATAAAATGAAAGGCTGTGTGCTGATCATTAGCAGCCAGAAGTGAGATCCTGAGGTCATGACAAATCATGAGAACAGCTCAATGCTCAGCAACAGGCAAAAAAGGCAATGCAGTATTCAGAATTACTAGCAAGGGAATAGATTAACACATCACTATGGCCCTATGCAAATTTGTGGTTGCTGCACCTTGAATACTGCATGCAGTTTTTGTCCACTCATCTGAGAAAGGAAATGGTAGAGCTGGAAAAGATTTAATGAAGGTCAGAGGGGCTATTTGATACGGCATAGCTTTGGCTATGGAATGGCTTCCACAGAAGGAATAGATGTCTAAAGCAGACCTCTTCAGCCAGGAATAGAATTTACTTTGGGGAATGTGAAAATAGTCTATCTAAATCACAAATGTCCTGAAAAGACTGAACAGGAATTGGTAGCCACTGTCTTCTCCTGTGCAAGAACTAGAAGGAATCAAACAAAGCAAGTTAGAACCAGGTTCACAACAAACAAAAGGAAGAGGTTTGTCACCCACTACATAGTAGATCTCTGGAAATCCTTGCCAAAGGATATTGCAGGATGTGCAAAGCTTATGAGAATTCAAGGGGAAATTGGGCAAGCTCACAGAAAAGCTTCCACTGAAGGTTATTAGGTATAACAAACAACATCTTGCCCAGCAAGTTGGTGAGATGCATATACTGGATGCTGGCAGAGTACCAGAAAGAGGTATCAGTATGGGCTTCTGATAGTAGGAACTCCTCCTTAGGAAATTGTTTAGTCATTGATGGAGTGAGGATACTGAAGGACAGGGACCTTTGATATGACCTTGTGTATCTCTTCTCGTACACAAAATACATACTCAAGGAGGACTGAACTACACATTGCATGCACATGCTTTCACTCAGATCTGGGCAGAAACAGAACCACTGAACATTAAAAAAAAAAAAAAAAAAAGAGAAAGGACAAGGCAACATTTAAAGAAGTCTTTTGTCAAGTACTGTACATTTAGACATATCCTATACAATGAACGAGTGAATCCTTTTATGTTTTTTCTCAAAACTAAGTTTTTGTTGACTTTGGTTTATCCCTTTGTATACATTTTATATCCAGTTGCATTTACATTTAGCATCTACCAGCACTTAGGAGACTATTTCCTGATGAGATGTAACTAACCCTGTACGGCTACAATACAGAGAGCAGCGATTACTTATTTTCAAGACAACAGTTAGGCTTTTGCCTCTGGCTAAAGAGGTGGAAGCTATAGCACACAAGTACTCAATATGAGAAGTTAAGAGGAGAACGGATTAATTTACGAATATAATGTTCTACAAAAAATGCATTGGCATTTTTTGTGCTAAAATTGACCTATTTAACAATCACTGCCTGCTTGTAAATGTATTTCCAAAGCTAAGTACCCACTAAAGAAATACTGACCACTCTGTTGCCAGGAAACAGTAAGATAAAATCTGAAGCAAACAGACACCCTTTAAGTTACAGCTGCAATATGCGGATTTCCATTTCTGAAAATCTTTTCAGAGAAGGAAGCATAAGTTAAACCATGCTCTCAGAGCTGTGTGCACATTGCTGGCTGCACCAATTATTATGTTGAGGCTTTAGGAAGGAAAGAACTACAAAACTGGCTGACGTTTTGGCTCCACTGTAAGCATGGGAACAAATCAATGGCAAGAGAAATGTGACAGTGTGAATAATGCCATTTGAGAGTTTCTAAAGAGTCATTTCAAGCAATGGAAAAAACCCCAAACCAACAAAATGTTACATATCAAAAAATACTATGTCACATAGGTAGGGCACTGCTTATCATTACAGAAAAGTAGTTGTGCTTTATGTGTAGATAGGTCTATGAAGAAAACAAAAACTGTGACTGTATTAGTACACTTGTGGTATTTCACATGGGCAACAATGGGGTTCCTGTTAGCTTATGCTCAAGTTGCCGTTGCTTGGTCATCATTACCTGTGCTAGCACAGCTGCTGAGCCTCATCTGTGAGCCACCTGAAGCACAGGAGGTCTCTGAACAGGTTCCACTATCATGATGTCAGAAGCTGCTGTCCACAACCATTTCCCCCTTTTCACACAGACAAGTTGCTTCCTTTCCTCCCCTTTAAGTGACTGGTGTACTCTTCTGCACTGTAAAACCCCAAGACCATAAGGAAGTAAATTCCAAGAGCAGGGAAGTCACCACTTGCCAGGAAAGTCATGTTTTGTATGTGTCCTTGTTCTCAAAGTACCTGATAATGGCCAGTTCAAAAAACAACACATTTGGTTAGACAGATTTGTGATCTTGCATTTCTTACAACGTTCATACATTGGGTCAGAAGAAATTTGACAGGTTTGCACAGACTACAACATTCCCCTTTGTATTGCTCTAGACACACAATTTCAGAGTTGTGGCAAATGATTAAACAAACTTTGCCAAGGCAACCTAATATGTCAGTTTTCAAAAGAAAGCACTCAAAAGTCATCATATACACAAGATGATTACAAAGGTTGAGGAGGACCAAAAATTTTATATAGGTACATGAGAAACAGTATCAGGAAGAAGCCAGACCTATGAAGTTTGTTTTTGAAAAAATTATCATTTATCTATGCTCACATTTACACATATCTATTACTGCCAGGCCTTGAAAGTAACTAATTTACTTGGACTTACCAGAAAACTGAACAATTGTACATAGTAGCATACAAAAAGACTGAAGCGATACTAGACTTCTTCAGTTATTCAGACAATAGTATTTTTCATTCCAGCACCTTAAGATTTCAGTGAAATGTTAAAATCAACTATCATACTAAATATGAAAATACGCATAAAAAACTTATCTATGAATGCTTTTTTTCCTGTTAAGCAAAACAGAGAAGTAGACTTTATCTGCACAGAAGAGGCCATTTTCCCTTGCAGAAGAGTTTACTAAAAACACATTAAAATAGATTCAGCCATTTCTGGCCCTTTTAAACTTAAAGTCACCCTGGAGTACATTAGAAGTCCTCTCTGAAACATAAGTAAATTAATGGCCATCATATTATAATAGCTATCACAAGATAGTCTACTTGTAATCATAAACATAATATAAGAAACTTGGGGTTTTTCCCCAGAATTTTATTGGAATATCACAAAATGCTTTCTAGAATGTATTTGGCCACCAGTCATAAATACAGAAAGATGTCTAAAGTGAGAGACATCTTTTATTTAATTTTAACATTAAGAGTTTGTGTTTATTAATCCTTAGCCTTTGCATAGAGGATTTACTTCTAAAATGTAAGGGAAGCTGGGAGAACAGTTACCTCACCAAATTCAGTGGCAACCACCACTTAAGAATCATACTAACGTATTATTCCTGACAGAAATCCTGTCAAAGAATCCTGTCAAAGGTCTAACCTGAATTAATCTCCAAGGAAATTTACCCCATCTATCTGAGAATCCAGAGCTCATTAAGACACTTGGGGTGATTCATGCAGGGCTCAGACTTTGCCTCCCTGACACTATCTGTTTCTGTTCTCCATCACTAGGTGATGGCATGTTCTCAAGCACTACAGTGTGATGCTTCTCTGTGTGGATGGTTTGGCTGCGTGGTGTGCCATAGCTGCCGAACCAAAGTGAAAGATGGCAACTCCAGCACATGGGCTGCCTTTATGCCATGCCCTTCACCTAAGCCAGGACATCCAGGCCTTGTGCCACTGGTAGGCACTTAGGTGCAGCAAGACACTGTCAGGTATGTTTGCCCTGCACTCAAGTTACTCTGAGTATAACACCTGTGGAACGATGACTTGTGCAACCTCCCTCTGCCGACAAGTCTATATTGCCTGTTTAAGCAGTCCTGATAGCTCCTCTGTATGGGGATGCATGGACAAAGAGCAAGAGTAAACCTGTCCTACTGGTACTCGTCACTGGAGCAGCCTCCAAAAGTAAGATTTCCAATCCAACTTTATGTCTGCCAATGACAGCTGACTGAACTATAATGGTTAAAATCACCGATCTAATCTCATTCTACGGATAAACTTTGATGTGCCTACTTCACCCATGAACATCCCTTGACTCAGCCCTTAATCTGCAGGTCTACCATCTTTAGGTTAACAATTCGCAAAGCTTCAGCATTTTTGGTGCTAGGTCAAACTCTTACTTTGAAGACCAGATCATGTCCCAGATTTCAATCCCTGAAATGCTCAGGGATTTCAAATTATCATCCAAAACTCAAGTATAGCTAGATTAAGGTCATGACCTGCATTCAAATAATTTCTTCTGGGCTCTTCTCCCTTCTGAATTTCCTCTTAATTCTTGGACTGATTCTACAGCTTCCACTGAATTGACCAATTTTATTTTTCTTATTCTTAAAAGCTCTCTAGAAAGAGAGTTCTTCTGTCAGGAACAAACAAAGTTGGTTTGTATTGTCTTGCTGATCCTGTGACAAAATACACCCTTTGAAGGGAAAAAAAGAAAAATCTTTATTTCTTCTCACATATATCCAAGTAGTCAGAAAAAAATGTATTCCTTGCAAACATCTCTAATTGCATTTAAAGATGACAGTCCAGCTAGTCACATAACTCATTCCTTTATTGGAGGCTACTCAAAGCTTTTTATGAAAATAATTTAGCAAACATCTCAGAAATGTTCAAGATGTGTTTTCAAAGTTAAAGCTGACAAGTTGCTGTCTTGTGCAGATAGAATGAAGGCTACTTAGTTTGCTAATGAAAAGCAACTTCAAGCTGCTAGCATCCAAAGCTAGAGGACCAAAAGAACTGGGCCTCTAATTCCACAGATACCCTACCTAAAAGGAGGTTGTAGCAAGGCTGGTGTTGGTCTCTTCTCCCAAATTACTAATGATAGAACGAGAGGAAATG
>JAVSBS010001679.1:0-22418 GCA_033124195.1 Coracias cyanogaster
GATGTCAATCTCCTCTCCTCTGGTGTCCTCGCAGGCTGTGGCAGTGCCAGCTGACGGAGGTAAGCTGCGGGGCTCTCGCCGCGGTGCTCCGCACCAGCCCCAGCCTGACCGAGCTGCACCTGGGGCACAATGAGCTGCGGGACGGAGGAGTGCGGCGGCTGAGCGAGGGCCTGCGGGATCCTGCCTGCCGGCTGTGGACGCTGAGGTGAGGGGCTGCGCGGGCACCGCGGGGTGGGCACCAGAGCCTGTGCTGCAGGTCAAGACCAGCGATTTCTGTCCAGCTCTCGGGGGACGTAATGTGCTCCTGGGCTGCGCAGCACCATGCTGGCCCCCCTCCGAAGACCTGCAAGGCAAAGGTGATGTGACCTCTTTCACGAGGGCCACCACTGCTGGTGGCAGCTCTGGTTTGTCCCATCTGCTTCTAAACTTGAGCTTTGCACCTGCTCTTCCTCTGGAGCTACGAATGAGCCCCTTCTCAGCTGTCCCATGAACCTGGGTAGCAGAAAGCCAGGCAGAGGACCAGCCTGCGTGGCAAGAGCAGGAAAACCAGAGTCAGTGGCAGTTCCCAGGGCCTGGGCAATGTCTCCCCACCTGCACAGACCCCCTGGGAAAAGGGGTCTGGGCTGATGGAGGCACCGAAGGCAGGGCAGCTAGCAGGGACAGTAGCAGCACCATGGCTCTGAACCGTGCTGGAGGCAGAGAGAAGATGGGTGATGGGGCCCTCCAGCAGTGATGCTGAGCCCAGGGGAGGGGGCTGCAGTGACTGAGAAAATCGTGGCCACTCACCAGTGGTGCTGGCCATACCTGTAACCACAGAAGTCAAAGAGGGAAAACTAGAAGGTCTGGGAGGAAGCAGAAAGCCAGGGGAGCGGTTTCTCTCCGTTGAGATTTCTCCCCATCAGCCCTGGGACAGAAGCGCGGCATTGTGGATGGGGGCTGTGGGGTCCCCCGCAGGATCTCTACACCTGCAGAGCAGCGGGCAGCAGAGCGGCCATGGCGATGTCAATCTCCTCTCCTCTGGTGTCCTCGCAGGCTGTGGCAGTGCCAGCTGACGGAGGTAAGCTGCGGGGCTCTCACCGCGGTGCTCCGCACCAACCCCAGCCTGACCGAGCTGCACCTGGGGCACAACGCGCTGCGGGACGCAGGCGTGCGGCGGCTGAGCGAGGGCCTGCGGGATCCTGCCTGCCGGCTGCGGACGCTGAGGTGAGGGGCTGCACGGGCCCGGGGCAGGGGGTCCTTGCTGCAGGGACCATCGGCCGCTCACTGCCCCCTGAGTGTCCCCTGTGGTCAGTCACCATCCCGTTCCGGGACAGTTTGAACATCTTCAGGTGGGTGCTAACAGCTTAAAAATAGGACTTCATTTATTTGTCAGCTAGATCAGAGTATTTGTTATCCCCTTGATGAGACAACGGGGATTTAAGGCTCTCCAGCTGAAGCAGCAGAGCGGCTGCTGCCCCGCTGCAGTTATTCCCCCCACCAGCACATTCCAGGCGCACGCACGCAGATGTTTGCCCCTTAAAGACCATCCCAATTGCACTTTGTGTTTGTGAGCAGTGACCAGGGGGTCGCCCAGTCCAGCCCATGCCTATCTGAAGGGATGTTCGTCATCCCAGGGAAGTAATATCCAGCGCCAGAGACCTCACAAGAAGCCTGGAGCAAGGCTTTGGACCAAGACCCCCCAGCAGCTATTTCCAGACACCCAGCAGCCCTGGGGCGGGTGGGCAGGGAGCACAGGGAGGTCTCGGGCTGTGGGTGAAATGTCCCAATGCCTCCTTTCTCCCCGGCAGCCTGTGCCAGTGCCAACTCACCGGTGCCTGCTGCGAGGCCCTCTGCACCGTGCTCAGCACCAACCAGAGCCTGGAGCACCTGGACCTGAGTGAGAACGAGCTGGGAGACGTGAGCGTGCGGCTGCTGAGCACGGCGCTCGGGCAGCCGGCCGGTCGCTTGCGGAGGCTGCTGTAAGGGACTTTGGGGTCCTCTGGCCGTGGGGAGGGGGACAGAGCGGGCGTGACCTGCAGCTCCCAGCCTTCCTACAAGGCGGGAGGGTTTTCTGCGAAGCTGCGGCTGCTGCAGGCGCCCTTCTCCAAAGGTGTCTCAGGATGGCTCGATCTGGAGAGCTGGAGCTGGCTCTGCCTCCTGCCCGCCGCTGCCCCGTTGTCCCCACACAGCTCTTCCAGCTGCTCACCTCTGGAATCAGTGAGAGCAGACCCACCGCCTTCGAAAGCAGGCGGCACCATCTCGGGACACGCTGTCCCGGCACAAAACTGGGGGATGTTTCTCACCCTCCCCAAAGCAGGCAGCAGAGGTGGTTGCTCCATGTGACGGCACCTTTCTCACCCCGGGGCTGGCCCTGCCACTGGGACCCAACTCTGGCTGCCAGGGCAGGGCCCTGCCGGGTGCCCAGAGCCTCGGCGGAGCTGGGGTTGCCCAGCAGAGAGGGCTCCAGAGACCAGCCCTGGCCTCAGCGTCCCCTCCCACGCTCTGCTTGCCAAAGCAGAAAAAGCCAGCTAGGAAACCAGGAAAAAACCCCATTCTGGCTGCTTTTTGTCCTGCGCAATGTCATGGCCAAATCAATAGTGTGGGTGGATTTAACCTTTTTCATTCTCCTCTCCCAAGGCTGAAGAAATCTGGATTAAAGGAAGAGACTTTACAGAAGCTGGATGCTCTCAAAGAAGTCAACCCCAACCTGAATATCTGCTACATCTGACGAGCAGGACTCAGCCCGGCAGCTCGCTGACGGAGCCTGAAGAGGAAATGAGGTGGCTGGGAGATGCTTCCTCTAGTTGTGAGAGGTCCCTTTACTGCTGAAAGCACCTCCTGGCAGGCACGGCCAGGCTCTGGCTGATCCTCCAGAGGAGCATAGGAATTTCCACCTGGAGCTGAGACTGTTCGTGCATTACAGTCGAGGTGGGACCCCCTCCAAGGACCTGGGGGGTGGGAAGCGTTGCATTACGGGTGAGAGGGACCGTTCCCTGCCAGAGCACAGAGGCAGTTCTGCAAAGTCAAGAAGCAAATCTGAGGGTTCTGCCTCAGAGCCCCGGGCTGAGGACTTGCCCTGAAGCAGTGTAGAAGTTAAAACTATGAGACTTATTAAAGCAACAGAGACAGTAAGTTTGGAATTGCCGTTGGTAAATGCACTCACTGCACAGAGAGATGATTGAGCTGGAAACTCCTGGGTCCACCTGGCGCCGGGGGGAGGCAGGTCTGTGCAACAGCGCTGATGAAGAGCGGCGATGCCAGGAGAAGGCAGCCGGAGACTGAAGGCGCAATTCTTACCAAGAAGGCGTCTCTGTCCTGGGCAGAGGAAGAAGAGAACAACCCCTTCCCGCCGTGATTTTTATATCCTGATGCCATCCGTCCCTGCCTGCCGGGTGATGTCCAGCATGATGTGGGTGGAGAGCTGAGGAACGCAGTCATGTATGTTTAGCATATTCTTTGTCAGGCTCATTACCATAGTGAGGGGTGTGAACTTGAATATTAATTTTGCCGTTAATCAGGCAAAGGTCTTCACTTGGATGCCATGGCCTTCAAGATTTATGTAAGAGCTGCTTGCTTCTATAGGTTTAGCACAGCCACTGTCCAAGCCCTGCAGGCCATGGGACCAGCAGCTCCCCCTTCCAGGCACTGGGGAGGGGCAGAGGTGGCAGTGCCAGCTCCCTGCCCAGGGCACTGGGACCGCACAGGGGACCAACCCCCCAGCTCCCTTGGCAGCCCAGCCGGGCTCCGCAGCTTCCCGGCCCAGCCCATCTCACATCCTCCAGGGTCACACCATGTCTTGTGTTTGCCCATCCTGGGCTGGAATCGCTCCGGCCGCAGCTGGGTTTGGGCAGGGATGCCCCATGGCCAAAGCACCACCAGCCTGGGCTCTGGCGGGTGCTGCTTGGGCCCGTGCGGGGCTGAAACAAAACCTGCTCGATCCCAACGCTGAGCAACAGCCCCAAACCCTGCCCGCACCCCTCGATCCCCCTGCGGCACCTCTGGCCAGCTCCAGAGGAGAGCTGGACTTCTGACTCCTGTCCTCAGCCAGGCTCTGGAAGTCGTTACCTTCTTGGCTACATCTAATGAGGTAATTTGAGGATTACCATGAGGGACAGAAGCCAGCTGGCAGGGAACAGCTGGAGTCGGTGCTCAGGGGAGCCTGAAATAGCCCAGGAGAGCCTGGACAAACGGGCAACACAAGCAGCCCAGAGGCTGCAGAGATTAAGAAAGCTCAGGGGTGTCAGGGCCACCCTGAAAGTACCTGAGAAAGCTGCTAGTGAGAGAGGTCAGGAGAGTCCAAGAAAGCTCAGAGAAACTGCAGGGAAAAGACCTCCAGGGAGGTCCCACAAGAGCTCAAGTGATGCTAAGAGAGCCCTAGAGAGATGAGCAAAGCCTGGGTGAATCCAAGAGAGCCCAGGAAAGCCCAGGTGAATCCAAGAGAGCCCCCAAGAGCTGAACCAAGGGAGCCCAAAGCACCCAGGAAAGCACAGAGGAACCCAGAGGGACCAGAGACCAAAGCCACCCCAAAGACAGAGGAGTGGTGGGACAGCTGGGATCAGCTCTGCACACCCAGTGGGATGAAGGAGTGGGGGGCAACCAGGCTGGGCATGGGGAGAGCAGGAGGGGGGGACGTGCTGAGGGGACCACCAGAGCCGTGGGACCAGCTGCACCCTTCGCTTGCTGCTGCCCTGGGGAGAGCCCCACCAGTGCATGGAGCAGGAGGTGGCAGGAGCACTGCCACAGGTTCAGCGGTGATTGAGTCTGAGTCTGTGTCCCCTTCAAGGGGCTCAGCCTCTTCCAGTAAGACACTGAAGTCCTAGAGGGACCAGGGGGACCCAAGAGAGACCAGCCAGAAGAGCAAGAGTCACCAAGAGCCCCACAGCCATCCAGTGGGACAACAACAGAGCCCAAGATGAACAGATAAGCTGGAAGGAGCCAGGAGCAAGGAGACAACCTGCCAGCCAGGACAGAGCTCTGGGCAAGCAGCTTCAAGCAGCCTTCGGCTGCTGTGGAGCTCTGCTCACAACCCCCAGACTGCTCCATGCCTCTGCAAACCTCGTCTCAGCTGCTGTCACCAGCTCTGCAGAGCTGAAAGCTCTGAAGACCCATCAGGAGCTCTGACCACCTGCAACTTCCAGTCAAGACAGTTGCAAACTCTTCTACACTACTGAAAGCCCTCCAAGCCCATCATAAAGCTCCACAATGCCCCTCTGCACAGAGGCAGAGCTCCAAACAGGCCCATGGCTGCGGTTCTGTGCTCGCTCTCCCCAGCATGAACCTGGAGGTCAGGGGAAGGAGACCTCATGGCACCAGCACAGTGCTGGGGACAGTGCAGAGCTTCACTGGCTAGGGCCAGGGACCCTCCTCCTCCTCCTCAAGGTGGTCTCAGCGCTCTGATCACACAAAGACCCCAGCCCCCTACCTGCAAAAGGGGTCCCAGAGCCACACATCCCACCACCTGAGGTGGGACCGAGCCCCGTGCTGCACCACGACTGCACCAGAGAGCACAGCCCAGGAGAACTGCTCAAAGAGGAAGGAACAGCTATTACAGCAGCTGTAGGATGGGGGGGGACTTTCCCTTTTCATCCGAGCATCTTCCTCATCGCTGCTCTATGCAGGGCCTGGTTTTCTGAACCAGCATGGTCCTCAGGAGCTCCCCTCACCACTCACCCTTCCCAAGCCACCAGCTCCAAACAATCTGCCTCCTAGAAACACAGGACCAAGAACTTCTGTGCTGCGTTTTTCCACTAGTGAAGAGCAGTGACAAGACATCAGACATGGCTCAAGCTGCCCACGCAGAGTTTAACTGCGGGAACAAGGTTCTGGCCGAGAGTAACAAGAGCTCACAAGAATCCTTGAAGGAAAATTACTTGTGGAGAGAAACACTGTTAAAAATAAACCCAGCACAAAATGGGTGATGAGAACCTTCCCCTCATGCTGATGAAACAATTGGATCTTCCCTACAGGAATTTCACAGCTGCACCTGCAGGGACCACAGCCACCCCCCCAGACCTGCATCACCCCACACAGTCACCAGCAGCGGTTACTGCAACGGGGCTTTATTCAGCATTTATTTCTGTACAAAAGTTTAAAATTGCAAACACACCGCAAGCCAAGAAGACACCAACAGATGCACTGTGCTGCCATAAAACCTGTTCCTTTGCGTTTTCTCAGTTTTTGAAGTTGCAAGATGGGCCACAGGCAGCTTTGCTCTCGGGCGGGGAATGCCAGACGGCCGAGCTCGTGCGCTTGAAGTACCGGGGTTTGCTCTTGCCAAAAATATCCTCCAGCTTCGGGCTTGGAATTAGCCCAAAGACCTGGTCAACGTTCACCGGGTGATAATACTGATGTAAAATGGCTTGATTAAGCTGAGCCCCTGTGGAAACCAGCACAGAGACACAGACCCATTACAAGTCAGTTCTCAGTGCTGCTTGAGGTGCCCTTTCCCTCGGAGCCTGCAGGACCATGACTCTTCTTCCACACCTGGACAACCAGGTGGCTCCAGCCCCATCACTACCTGTGGCCAGCAGCTGCCAGCGCTGCCAAAGCCTCACGTGCTCCCGGACTCACTCCAGGGAAGCTGAAGCTGCACCAAGGGAACATGGAATCTCCAGCTTTCCAGGGAAGGGATTAAAAGGAAACCGAACCAAACTCAGCACACCTACCATCAGCCCAGGCAGGGACAGGCTTCCGAGGCTCGTTCTCATCATCAGTGGAGTCATCGCTGTTCAGGTCCATCCCATAGTTATTTTCATTCACCTTTGGGGATACGGATTCCTTCGGGGGCCCGAAGCAGGATGTGGAGATTGATCTCTGAAACCAGAGGTGTCACTGATGAGAGCAGGCAGCAGAGCCCAGCCTGGCCGGTGACCACCGGACCCACGCCGGCTGAGCCTCGGCAAGCCGACCCTCAAAGCTCCGGCACCAGCGCGACCGACCAACCACACTGAGGTCCCAGCTTTGCTCCCCCAGCAAGAGGCTGGTTTTTAGGCAGGACCTTCATTCCGGGCCTACAAATTCATAATTGCTCAAGCTTTTTTGGCTTTTTTTTTTTCTCTCCTCTCTCAGAACTTTGGAGGCAGAGGGTGACAACAGCCGAGCTGCAGCGGGGACTGCAAACCACAGAGCTAAGTCACAGCCCAGAGACACCTCCTGCCTTTGTGGTGAGGAACAGGAAGGACTAAAAAGACCTGATGATCTGTCCTAGAGTCAATTCCCTTTCCAGCAGCTCGGGCAGCACTGTTTTGGATTCAGTGTGAGAATAACATCGATAACACTGATCGTTGAGTGTTGCTGATCATTGCTGAGCAGTGTTCACGCCAATTCCAGGATTCCCAGTTTCCTGAGCTCTGCTAATGGGCAGGTTAGGGGGCACAAGGTGCTAGGAAGGGACACAGCTGGGACAGCCAACCTCTGGTGGCCAAAGGGACATTCCAGACCATATGACATCATGCCCAGTATAGAAACTGGGGGGAATTGGCCAATGGCTAATCAGGGACTGGCTGAACATCAGTCAGCAGGTGGTGAGCAATGGCACCGGGCAACACCTGGCTCCTTGGGTTCTATTCCTCTCTTATCTTTCCTTTCATTAATATTATTATATTTCAATTATTAAACTGTTCTTACCTCAAACCACGAGTTTCACTTTTCTCCTTTCCAATTCTCCTCCCCGTCCCACAGGACAGGGGTGAGCGAGGAGCACTGGGGGGCTTGGTTGGAGGTTGGGTGAAACCATAACACAGCCATGAGTTGGTAGAATGCAGAAGTAGATCTGCAGTCAGCCAGAAACCGTCCCTGCGCTCAGTGCTGACCACCCACCCCTTCCTGTTTTTGTGGAAAAGCTCTAGAAGAACTCACCAGGTAAGTTTAAGACTTTTGTCTGTGGCTTTTGTGCGCACACAGCTCTACCACTGAAACCCTCTCATGCGTTCCATGGTTTGCATTCTCCAGAGCTCCAACACGAGTCACAGCACGGAGAAGTTGAGCAGGAGGACGAGGAACCAGCCAGCCCCAGGACCAGACTGTGCAGCAGAGGCAGGACTCAAGTCTGTCTGCCTCCAAGCAGCTTTTTCCCGCTCCTCGATTACCAGGTTCAAGCAGCTCCATCTCAAGCCGGTTTCTGAAGCCCTCCAGCCAGGCTGTCCCAGGCGCCTCGGGACGTGCTGCCATCCCGTGGCCATTTCCAGCAGCTTTTCCAAGGTAAAATACTTGGTTTTCCTCCAGGTTCCCCGTGCCAGGCTCTCGGTGCAGCCAGCCATCCCTCTCTGTGCAGATGCCCCTTAAACCCCAGTAGCCTCCACCCGAGGATCTCCTCTCCTGCCCATCTCAGATGGATGACGAGCTGCAGCCTGGCTCCAAACCACAGCAGCCAACTAGCTCATTTGGTTGCAGGCCTCTGCTGGAATCAGGACTCACCTTCACTGCCTTGCTCAGCCACGTGCCAGAGGCAGCAGTCAACGCTTCCAGGTGCCTGATTTTTTTCTCCTCTCCCAGCTGCTGGGGCTCCTGCAGACCATCTTTCTCCTGTTAAGATGCAAGAATTAAGTCATTCTTCATTCATGTTCATGCAGGCAAAACCACCAGGCTGTCTCTGGAACTGAGCCACATTTTCTGGAGGCCTTGCAAAAAAAAAAAAAAGAAGTCCTCAGTCCCTCTGTGTCATCTTCTGTGGAAAAAAACAGACCCAAGACTCAAAGATAAAGTGACTCCTGTCTTTGCTCAGATCAGCCGGGTCTCCAGAGCCCACACTCACTTTCACCACTCTGAGCCAGGCATTAGAGGCCACAGCAATGGATTCCAGTTGCTTGGCTCTTCTCCTGCCCAGGCAGCTGGTGCAGCTCTTTGGGACTCTCCTCCCAATAAAGAGAAAAAGGTTTCACTGCTGAAGCTCCTTTCCAACCCAAACCACTTTTTCCAGGAGTTTCTTCTCTCGTACTACTCAGCAGGGAAGAGCTGACAGGAGGGCAAGAGCAGCAGGCACTCAGAGGTATGTTCAGCTTCTCTCTTATCTGGAGAAGCTTTGCTGCAGCTCTTCCCAGCAACACAGGAAGAATTGAGACCTTCATTAAAATTACATAGCACAAATAGCAGTGTGAATGTCGCGGACCAAGTGAGTAAGAGCAGCAAGAGTAAAAGCAGGAGGAGTTTATCCTTCAGCGGAGCAGCATTTGGAGAGTTGATTTTTCACTAATGAAGGAGGCAGAAGAAAGAGCGACTTAGAGAACATGGAAAGAAAATGCAGCTGTGGTATTTTGAGTCAAACAGCCTTGACTTTAAGCTGTAACATTCTTTGCATAAGTGCAAATGTAGTTACATGAAGCTACAGGATACCTGAAGTTTGTTATGGGATCACATCCTCCAAACAGTGAGTGAATGTAGCAGAGGAAAAAAAAAAATCTCTTACTAATTTCCATATTCATTTAGTGTCAATGCTTGCCATTTGGCAGGGTTCTTCCAAGTGCCACTGCATGGCTGCCATCCACCTGGATGGGGCTCTCATTAGCTCACCCGCTAATGAGAACACAGCCAACCCCAACCCGACCAACCGAGCTGGCGCACCGGTGCCCAGCCCCTCGCCCCTTACAGAAACACGTTTGTCCTGTCACCAGGTTTATTGCATCTGTTCCTCTAAATAACAGTGACTGTTACAGCCTTGAACAGAAACATAGCACTTGAAAACAAGACTGATCCCCAAACAAGTCGTGTCCCATGCCTCACTACTTCAAAGACCACTTTGACTCCTCACCTTTGTATTTTTTTTGGTGAACGCCACCGACTCCAGCTGAGCTTGGGGGGCCTTCTCTTTCCCTCGCTGTTTGTGGTCCCTGGGGAAAAAACCCTCTACTTTAAAGAAAAGCATGTCCACACACCCCCCAAGCACTTATAGCCTCTTGCTTCAGCTCCTTAAAGCTGTGGGCCAGCCCAACACTTGCACCAGTCTCCCAGCAGTCTCACCAAGTCCCCTCCTCTGGGACAGAGACAAGCCAATACCTCATGTGTTCCACCTGCTGCTGCTCTACAAGATTTCTCAGTTCCCAGACTTTTCCTTTTTCTTTCACTTCATTCCCTCTCCTCTTCTGCAGCAGTTCTTCCTGCTCAAATTCATCTTCCTCCTGAAGAAGAAAGAAAACCCTGGTAAGCATCCAGCTCAGCTGGAGAAAGATGGGAGGACAGAAGCAGATGCTTTGAGACAACCTGTGCTGGTTGTAGCTCATTCCTACCTCTCACAGCCTGCCCTCTCTCCCTTCTGTCCTCACAGATACCCTTGTGCTCAAAACCCACATCAACTGTCTTGACAGAAACCTTGTGGCATGGACCCCAATATCCCCACAGCAGGAGGGGCCGTAACCTCTCCCTCTCCAAAGTTGGAACAGGCACAAGTTCCCTGCTGCTCCTTCCCCTTCCCCCACGCAGGAGGGACCTGGATTTGCTCTTACCCCCCTCAGTGCTCTCTGCTTCCGTGCATCAGCTTCCCCAAGCTTCTTGGACAGTTTTTTCTTGCTCCTCTCCTCTGAGGTCTTCTCTTCCCGCACTTGTGAGAGATGCACCTGAGAAAGCCACAGGCATCTGCTCCACCACCCCGAGGACACAGCCCATGGCCTTGTCCAGACGGAGGACGGAGACTGCAAGTCTGGAGCTGAGATAAGCCAGGTCCTAGTGGGACTGAGAACAGCCAGCAAGCGGCACACGCACACGGGGTTTCGTACCAGCTTGTGCAGCAAGTCCAGCACTTCCACAGCTCATGTGGAGAGACGCTCCTGGCTTGGAGAGATGGGAGGAAGCAGCAGAGACCATTACATAGCCCCAGAAGGCATCCCTCACCTCGCTGGTGATTCTCTGCAGAACATGGGGATCTGGTTTCCACTTTGCCTGTAGTGCTGCTGTCTACAACCAAACTGCAGCATGAACTGGGATGTGAAGCTGACCGAGCTCCAGAGACACACAGTTGCCTGGCCTGGGCTGTCCCAGCAGAAGCCCCACCAAATCTGCAGAGCAGCCAGGGCTGGAGGGACTTTTGGCCACCAACATTTTGGGAAAGGATGAAAGAAGCGCAACTCCTTTGTTTCCTAAGGCTGAGTCTTTCCAATCATCACCCCAAAGTGAGCAACCACCCTTCTCCCAAAGGCTGCTCGGCCCTAGGTCAGCCGGGCACAGCTGCCTGCAACCTGCAGAACAACCTGCACGGTTGTGTGAAAGCATCAACCCTGTCTGCACGCGGCCACCAACAGCCCATCCCACCGTCCTCTTCATCTTCCCATCCTCAAGAGGGACAGACGAGGCTTCAAAAGCACAAATACACGCACAGCCAAGCCTGGGAGTCACGAGCATCCCTCGCACACTTGGTAGCTCTTTGTTCCCACCACATCTTTGCAACCCCCTGTGAGCACCGTGGCTTCGCTGCCTGTCGCGTTGTGTGACCAGCCCGCTCCGGGCGCGCTGCAAGCCAAGCATGGCTGGCTCATCCCGCGGCCCGCTCACAGGGCGGACGAGGAACGCTGCAGCCCTCAGAGCACAGAGCACCACAGACGCTGCGTGTGGGAACAGGAACCGCTGCAGAGGTAAGGGGAACAAAAGCCTCCTCTTGTTCGGCAGAGAACTGCGGTGTCTGGTGCAGACTTGCCCACCACCCGATTAGAGGCCATCGGCAGCAGCCCTGGGCCTGCACGCATCGCACCAGCGGCCTGTTCGCACCCTCCAGGTCTTGCAGCTCACCGAGGAAACGTCACAGCACCAAGCAAGTGGTCCAAAGCTCGGCCAGCCCTCTTACCTTCTCATCGTTCTGTAAAATCTTCTGCTCCATCCGCTTTTTCTTCTGCTCTTCCATTTGTTCCACCCGCTCCCGAGCCTGCAGGGCTTTCCTCAGCCGCTCCTCTCTCTTCCTGGGCAGAGGGATGCCAGAGGGGCTGGTGAACTTTGTCTGCTCGAGCACTGGGGGGTGACGGGGCAGCAGGGACTTGCCACAGCAATTGGGGAAAACAGTTCTTTTGCCTGACTGGCTTTGGCTGAGTTTAGCCCCAGCTCACTTCTGGATTAAGTCCAGGCATTAGCAGGTGCTTTGCACCAGCGCGGTTCCTGCTGCCACCCAGCAGTGCTCAGGATGTCCAGGCAGCATCGCTCCATGCAGGAGGCACAAAGCTGGGCACAGCTGTGCTGCTGCCCGGCAGGAACGATCTCCCTGGCAATCCTGGGCTGGACATGGAGGGGGTAGGAGGAAAGAGACCCGACTCACTGCTTCATTTCTGCCTGCCGTCGCCTCTTCTCCTCCTCCACTTTCTTTCTCCTCTGCTCCTCAGCCTCCTGCTTCTTCCTGAGGCTTTCCAGCCTCTGCCGCTCCCTCTCCTGAAGGGAGATGAGTTCAGACTGTACCAACTGCTGGGGCCTGTTCCCACCCTCAGGCTGCTTGTGCAGGGGCAGCCAGAGGCCAGGCAGCCTGCTGAACCCAGAGTCGTATTCACCCGCACACCAGGACAGGGAGGCAACAGTAGGAAAACCACCACAGGTTTGGCAACAGTGCTTGCTCAACGAGCAAGAGCAGAAGAGTTGCGGGTACAGGAGGGGAACACCCCAGTCCTCCAGCTGTAGAGAATGTGTTTGGGCCAGGACCAGCACGCTCCTGCCGCAAACGCTCCCTGCTCGGGACAGCGTTACCTGTACCAGCAGCTGGCAGGAGGATCACAACATCAGTACCCTTGCTTAGAGGCCAGAAGGTTTCCCAGCAGTCCCCAGCCCTTGGAAAACACACTACAAAGAGATCCCACCACCTCACCGTTGATGTGGCCACCGACTCGTCTGGGCAGAGCTGTGTGGACACCAGTGCGAGGGGAGAGAGCTGCCAGCGCCCGTGAGACAGGAGCTACGGGTGTCCTTACTTACAACAAAGTCTCCCTGTAGAGAAGGGACATAAAAAGCAATGATTAGGGGTTTGAAAGTAACACTAGAACCCCCCTTCACAGCACACACCCTGCTCTTAGCTTGCAGCTCCTTACCAGCATGTGGTAGAGAACCGCTGTCTGACCCCACATCGCCTGTCCTTCAGCCCCACACCAGCCCATCCTTTAGCCCCACACCAGCCCATTATGCAAGACAAAGGCAGGTTCCCACTGCACAGAGAAAGCTTCTCACAGCTCACCAGTCCCCAGATATAAAATGTTTCTGCTGGGCACAGACAGAGCAGCTGAGACCTCTCTGCATATGAGGGAGCTTTGAGGATTGGTGCTAAAGCCCCCCCAGCCAGTACTGGTGCACACAGACAGGCAACACCAACCAGTGCCCCTTCCCTGGGGAGGATGGAGTGGAACTGGGAGGGCTGCGAGGAGCTGCCCTGATCCATGGCGCACAGAATGAGGAATGTGTTTATGCTTTACTAAGCAACAGTCCCTCCTGGCACTCCCCAGACAGGATCTGCTCCTTCAGCCCCGTGAGGGAAGGTGGGACTCTGACGCACCTTCAGATCAGGGCGGGTGGGAGTGTTGCGTCTGATGAAGTTCTTGATGACCCCTCCGCGTCCTGTGGGCCCTGGGCTTGCGAGCAGCTGGTTTCGCTGCACAGCCTGCAGGAAGTTTTTCAACGGTCTAACCACCTAAAAGAAGACACAGGGAGCTCAGTACCTGCTGCAGAAAGGCAGGCAGAGCTTCACAGCACCCACTCACCTTGCTGGCTGGAGAGGAAGAAGGTGGGGTCTGGCTTGCTGAGTTCTTGTCATCCAAAGGGGAGAGGGTACGACCCCCTGTCTGCGCTCCGTTCCACAGAACACCCGCCGCTTGTTTGTAGCTTCTTGTCCTGGTGGCATTAGCAAGAGGCACGTTAGGTGACCCTGGCTCGCCCCAGTTGTGCCCAGAGCTGTCCCCACCTCCCTGCTGCTGGAAGACAGAGACTTCCTGTGACTGCAGCCAGCCCCGAGGGGTGGGCCACTAAGAGCCAGGATGGGGACAGGGAAGGCCACAGCTCGGCAGGGAGCACCCAGGCTCCTGAGCAGTAACTACATGGTCACGCTCACCCTTGTCCTCCACCCTGAGCCCCACTGAGCTCCATGTCTTTGTTCTGTCAGGGATTAACAGCAGGAGAGACAGGACCCCGGTTGGTGCAGCCAGCCCAGCCCACCACACTGGCAGGTCTTGTGCCTTATGAAGACTTTGGACACTCAGAGATTTACCCATGTCAGAAACGACTTCACTTGCACCCCCTAAATCCAGGGAAGTGCAGGGGGACTGTGGACTGCCTCACTGCACAGCCAGGGCCCAGGCCAGCAGCCACCCCGAGGAAGGCTGCTGGTCCTGCCCCATCACACGGTGCTCAGCACCCACGTGAGAACAGAGGTCACCGTCACCCCCACCCACTACCCACAGCAAATTCACCCCAGTACAACCAGGACAGGAGACTGAGGGCAAAGCTAAATGCAGCTGAAATCTCACGTGAAACACTACTCAGACGAGCAGTGAGGAAACAAGTCAGGTATTCCAGACACTTGCACAAGGTAAAAACAAACAGGCTGGTCACCTACTCATGCTGCCTCCCAAAACTACTCCCAACCACCTTATAAAAGTAGCTGCTCAGTCGCCTCCGAGCCATGAGGTAACTCTGCTGTCTTATGTCACCTTCACTGGCTTGTGGAGCTCACATGTCTGCTTCCTGAGCTGGACCTGGGGCCCAGACCCAAACACAGCTTGAGGAGTGACAGGGAACACCCAGGAGACAAGATCTGGCCAAAGATGATTTCAAAGCTACATTGGAAGGGTTGGGACAAAGACAGAGACACAAGGACCCACAGCTTTGTAAAACAAATTAACAGAAAGACCAGGCCTGAGTCCTTCCAGACCAGTGGCTCATTCCTCCTCACGTGTGTCTCATACCAGATGCATGGGGGGTTCTCCTGGGACTTGGCACAGTGAGGTTTCTCCCAATTCTTGTTCTGGGGTTCACTGTTCAGATTTACACCGTTCCCTGTGAAGAAACCCATGGTCAGCACCACGTGCAAGGCACCTGCAGGGCTCCGGTTCTTGTCTCCGGCTCTCGAGTGCTCAGAGCCCCAAGGCACGTCACCAAACTGAGGAACTGGACACCTGGGTCGTGACCTGGGCTACCAATGTTGTACAGGTTACACTGTAGTGTGAAACTGGTACAGACCCTTCGGAACAGGCACACCCTGTCTTCCCAAAAGGCCTCCAGCCACTCTTCCATCCATTCCAGCTACAGCTCCCACGGGGATACGTGTCCCCACTTACTCCAGAGATTGAGGCTGGCCAGGACAGCACTTGTCTCAAGGCTTGGACACAACTACCAGGTGCCCTTGCTTACCTAACTGGAGACCTCACCTCTGCAGGGATCAAAGGCTCACCCAAAAAATCACCTTGACTGGTGAGAGGTGGCTTTGTTTCAACACAAGTCCCACATTTTCCACCAGCCCTGGTCTGTGTGTCTTTGGGGTTTCACACAACAAAAGCCAGAGCAGCTCGACGTTACCTTCTGCATCCCTTGCCTGCTGCTCAGGTGGTGTGTGCTGCGCAGGAGGGCTGGCAGCCTGTACCCTTCTGCTCGAGACGGGGACACCTTCAGGGGTCTGCAGGAGAAGGAGACAAACATTCTCTTAGCACAAAACTACCATGAACCACTGAAAAAGCCAGTGGCTTCCAACCACAGTCCAACAGCTGGGCCAGGCTCTGCCTCTCCCTCAGCAGGAGCCGTGCTGTGTGCACGCTGAGCGGCTCATTTCAGTCACAGGGATCTGCTGGTGAGACACCAGCCGCTGCAGGAAGAGCAGTCACCCAGCACCTCTCACTAGAGCAGGAGCTCTACTGAACCTGGACTCCAAAGTGCCTTGAGAATGACAGGGCAGTTTCTACACACCTCGGAGACATGGATTTTCAGAGCACAGCTATTCCAGCCCTGGAGCACTGCCACGTGCTTCAGGTTACAAGACCATCAGGCACTAAGTACCACCATGAGGTATCCAGAGGAGGACAAGCGAAGAAGCCGCTGCAGCGTGCCAGCGCGTTGTGAGGCTGCCTGCACACTGATCGTGCTTTTCAAACCTGAGAAGTGAGCATCACCCTCTCCAAAGCAGGGCCACCTGCCCGCTCCTGCTTCCCAGCAGCGCCAGTTCTGAAGCAGAGCCCACCCCTCTCCGCTGGGCCAGTTTCCACCTCGCTGGGTCGTGGCAGAACCACATGAGATGTTTTTGCCAGCTCAGAGGGTGGTTTTTGTCCAGCTGGTGCTACAGGCACACACCAGTTTGTTGCATACACAGCCCCTGTGGCCAACAAAAGCACGTTAACCTGAACTGTCCCCTGATTTCTGTAGCTCACACCAGCCACACGACAGAGCCCAGTGAAGATTACAAACAATTGCTGTGCCCAGAGGACAAGCAAAAGCTCGCTGCCTGCCAGGAGCCTGGCCAAGGACCCTAAAAGCTCCAGCCTGAAGAGGCCTTATCAAGGTACAAAGTGTCCCTGCCCACCAGGAGCTGAGCCAGGTGCCCAGGCCCTTGAAGGGCAGCACCTTCCAACCTGGCAGCACCTTTGCTGAGCAGGAGGGACACGACAGAATGATCCTTGGTCACGCTCCCTGCTCCAGCAGCAAGGCTCAGCAAAAGGCATCAACTCTGGCATGAAGATGTCCAGACAGAGAGGCTGTAGCTGGTTCCTTACAACTTACCTTCTCATTTGGGGGATTCAGTTCCAGCCCAGGTCTGTAAAAGAAAAGCTATTTGAGTTATTTTGGTTCTCTGAAGGGTGAGTTGCAGGGGATAAAGGTGTGACTGGAGGCAGGCTAGGGGACCCTGGGAAGTGCAGACCAATCTGAGCACTCACATAGGCACAGGCCTGTTTCAGCCAGGCCATGCAGAGGTGAGCTGCGTGCTCTGATGGACAGAACACCACACCACGAGCTGTGTCCCCTCCTGCTGAACTTCCATGCAGCAGGTCAAAAGGAAGCTCCAGGAGCCATAGATTGAGTCTTGTCCATCCACCATCCAGGTCAGGGCACAGCACGTGCCTCAGCACCACCAGGCATCCAGAGGCTGGCTACAGCCAGGAGTCCCAGGATGGTGGTCACCCACTGCCAGCCACCACCAGCAGCTCCTGGCAGCCTCTCCGGCCTTCTGGCATCAGCTGGACCCCACCTAACGCAGCGCTCGCCCTCACTGTGCTCTGAACAGGCTTCTGAAGGGGAAGGGTTGGGCCCGAACAGTACAGACTGGAATATCAACCACCCCAGGGGACAACAGCACCTCAGCAGTCCATTACAAAACCAGCCCTGTGTCTGTAACACAAAAGCCAACCCCGTGCCTGCCCTCCAGGGTTTTGTGTGGTTTCCTCCTGTCTCTTTACACACAGCCTCACCTCACACTGCTGGTCGCATCTTCTTCCACAAACACCTCCAAGGAGCTTTGGCCTGGAGCAGAAAAACATCAGCTAGCGTAAGGCTCTCATCCCGAGGCTTCCCAAGAAGAGCAGCATGTGCATGGTGGAGCTCAGGTCTCTGCAGGCTTGCCTCCCGGGAAGGCACCGATGGCTCATCCCAGCTTTCCACACCAGCACCACCACCTCCTCCAAGCACTGCTGAAACTGGTGTAGGCTGGGGAGGCAGAGCACCCGGAGCAGCAGCTCCTCAGCCTGCAGCCTGCTCCAGCTACACCACCGTGCTCCTGCCTGTGTCAGAGGCAGCGCCTCCCAGTCAATCAGCTCCAGCTCCTGCCTCCCTACGCGGTTTTCTGCGGATCTGGGCTGATTTCATTCCCCCCATAGCACCACTTAGCTTGAAGTGTTAGAACGAATGCCTAGATACAGCATGACTCAAAGCTGACAAAACCAAATACCAAAGGCCTCCTGCTTTATTAGAAGTAACAATTTTAGAAAGTCCAAATAGCAAAACCCTCCTAGAAGCGGTGGGAACAGAGGATCCAAATAGTTCAGTGCTACCAGGAGCAGCCTGGATTCCTGATGCTGGTTCCCCCGTGACTGTGCTCTCTGGTTCTCAGTCCATCCACCCTCTTGCACCCACCCTGCCAATTTCAGCCCAGTTTCAGGGGAGGAGTCATTCAGTTCCTACAGAATTTTTCTGGAGAATTGGCAGAAGACCCACAAACCTCCACCCCTCCCCAGGGAATGCAACAGTCTCTCCCAGTCGGCCAAACCGCACATGTGCCTGGAACCAGCCACCCCACACTTCCCCTTCCACTCATTTTTTTTGCCCATCCACAAGGGACGTCACCCAGCCTCCCCTGTGCCTGCGGCCCAGCAGAGCCTCCTTCGCCTGCTGCAGCAAACCACAGCCCGAGCCTTGGCCCGACAGCGGCTGAGGGCCTGAGGACGGCACCCGAATGGTGGGAACCACAAGGCCTATGACAAGGAGACCAAGAGGAGCCAGAGAAAACATGGAGGAGCAGCTCTGCAGCTGCTCACACCCCACACCAAAGCCAAGAAGCTGACTGAGCCAGACAAACACACTCAACTAAGGAAACTCACAGCTCACTCTGCTGGAGGCTGAGGAGGATTCTCGTGACGCTGCCTTCTTGGCCACGGCCCTGCTGATAGATCTGCGGATCATGCTCTCTCTCTTGCGGACTAGTGAGTATTTTTCTGCCAAGGAGGCCCGTTGGCTCTTGCGGAGGCCACCCACAAGGCTTCGGCGCCCAGAGCAACGGCGTGTTTTGGACCTCGCTGGAGTCATTTTGCTGTCAGAGTCCTGGAAAAACACCTTTTCGAGGTTTTGAGGAGACACGTCTCCTTGGAGCAAGGCAGGATCTCCATTTCTGTCAGCCTTGGGAGTGGAGGTACTGGTTTTCTGAGGGGCCTCCTCCTCCCTTGCTGTGGGGATCGCAGCGACAGAAGACACACTGTGCAGCTCGGGGGCTGTGTTCCCCCCGGGCACGTCCTGCCCCGTACCAGCCTCGTGGGCTGCAGCGCTGCTGAGGGCGCCCTGCGGGCAGTCCTGACAATCCCTGCTCTCCACAGGACCTGGAGCTTCTGCCAGCCATTTCTCAGCCTGTGCTGGGAGCTCGGCTTTAACGCTGGCCTCAGACCTTGCTGCACAGCCAGACGTGGACTCCCCTTCCTTCTGGCAGCCAGGGGGACTCTGGGGGGGCTCTTTGCTGAGGCGTCGCTGAGAACTTGGCTTGAACGACGCTGGCTTGATGCTGCTTCTCCTTCTGGACAACCTTAAATAAAAACAAATTTAAATGGAGTTAAAAATCCACGTTGCCTGGCAATGGACAAGCCTCCAGCTCCCAAATGATTTTTAGGAGGGAAAAAAGCAGACAAGAAGTTTTGGAGTCACCCTGCAGACTTCTTCCCCCCACTGCTCCCCCTCGCAGCCCTTCTCTCATCACTGGTGCAATGCAGGAGCTGAACCTAGAGAGCTCCAGATGCATTTTGGCTGAATGGTTTAGAAATTGCTGCTTCTTCCTCTCTGCTTCCTGGATGTTACCACCCTGTACCACAGCTAGAACACAGGGCACGCACCCTCACTGTCACCGCCCCAGCGACCAGCCAGGCTGACTCACAAAAGAATCACAGAATCATTTGGGTTGGAAAGGACCTTTCAGATTGAGTCCAACCGTTCCCCCAGCACTGTGAGGGCACCACTAACCCCTGGCCCTCAGCACCACATCTCCACGGCTTGGAAACCCCACCAAGGATGGGGACTCCACCACTGCCCTGGGCAGCCTGGGCCAGGCCTGGACAACCTTTGCAGGGAAGGAATGGAATTGTAGGGACACAAACAGCAGCTGCTGAAGCAGCAGGAGACTTGTTGTTGACTGCAGATGCTAACCCACAGCCCCAGGCACACCCAGGAACAGTGAAGTCCCACTGGAACAGCCAACTCCTCTCTGTCTGCCTTGACTAAAGCACAGACATCCACACAGGGAGGGATATCACAGCATCCCATGATCAGCTCCAAGTGGGAGTCTTCCCCATAGAGATCTAGAAGATCCCAGCCAGGAGCAGAGGCTTGGCTGCTAGAATTCACAAAAATAGACTAACTGGAAAACATGTAATTAACTCTACATTAAGTAATGGGTCTTAAAATACACACTGAGGAAAACAGATCAAGAAAGACAATGGCCAGGCACTGCAGGACAGGGCACAACATGCTGAGCTGCAGCATGAACTTCCTGTTGACCACCACCCACCCAAGTATACTGCCACATCAGCAGATCTTTCCCAAAACTAAGTTTAAGTGAGGAAAAATGTGAGCAAGGCTTCCCTTCCTCAGGGGAACAATCCAGCTGCTCCCTGGAAACTCACAGTGTGTCTGAAGAGCTCTCCCCGTTTAGAGCTGCAGTGCTTTCTTCTCCTGCCCTCCTTCACCACACACATGCGTGAACTTCCCACGCTTCCTTACTATTCTTGCTGCTCTCCCCATCCTCCACGTCTGCTTCCTTACAGTCTTTTAGTTCTAATCCTTCTGTCCAGCTTCTAGGGGTTTTTCACCACAGTTATCAAAATTTAAGCACCTTCCTGCACTAACAGTTTACTGTGTGCTCAGCGACAAGGTTTGGGTCACGCTACAGCAACTGCCAGCAAAGCCTCCCCGACAGCTCCTAGCACAGGCTTCTCTGCAGGGAAGGTCTCCTCAGCCCTCCTGTGCTGGCCACCAGACGAGAGCAGGTCAGCTCTCAGCACACGCTGACACCGAGGAAGTGAATTGGCACAGCAGCCACCGCTGACAACACACGCTGTGAATCACGCCCCACACCACCCTCCCTTGGCATCTGTTTGCAGGCCACTGGTGCCTACTTAGTACTGGTTGTAAAAGCCTCCAGTATGGTCAGTTCTCAGCAAATCACTTGGCATTTCCACTTCAATTTCACCACTAATCCCTGCGAGCCCCTCTGCCTGCCAGTTCAAAGAGGGGCCACAGACGTGCTGCTTCTGCACCTCACCAGCAGCAAGTTCCACTCTCAGGTTCTCTCAGGCGCTGGCACAAAGGTGGAGAGGGGGAACACCAGTAGCGACATCAGGCCAAAAACCGTGCTGAGGCAAAATAAAACCAAACACAACCAAACTCCAAAGAGACAAAAAACCGGAATATTTATTATTATTTGTTTCTAACCAGAAAAAAAACCTAAAAATGAAAGTGAAGGAAGCCAGCCAACTCTATCCCAAACTGCCACAAAAATCAAAACGTTGGTTGATGTTGACACTAACTCAGGGAAGAAAGCACATTCTTGTGTACCTGGAAACAGCTCCAGGGTTTGTTTCGCTATTAAACACCGTGCAGTTGAGCCAGCACAAACCCACTCACCTACCTCCTCCTGTTTGGCTCCTTGTTGTCCTCTTTCAGGCAGGAGGACTGTCTTTTCTTGGGATGCCTCCTCTGGGATGGCGTTTTGGGCATTAACTGGGGTTCAGCCCCAAAGTTGCTGTTCAGCAGAGAAACGCAGAAGACAGAGATCACTTCCCCGCTGCCTGTAACAGCACTATCCACAAAACACGGGTCACTCCTTGAGAGGGACAAGTGCTGGGTGAGGAACAAGCCAGCGGGATTTACCAGCCACCCGGCACCGCGGCCTGAACGGAGCTGCCGCCACGGTCACGCCACAGCCGCCCAGCTGCGAAACCCAGCGCCGAGCGGGCCTCGCACCAGGGCTGGCCCAGCAGCAGCCGGGAGCACCGCGGGGCTGGAGCTCCCTGAGCCCCGGCAGCTCCCTGGGGATGGAGGGATCCCCGAGGGCAGCCCCTACCTATCCAGCATCCTCATGCCCTGCTCCTCCACCTCCCGCAGCCAGGTCAAGTGCTTGTGCTCGGCATCGTGGAGGAACCGGGAGAGCCTCTGCCCGCACACCTCCAGCAGCCGCACGGGCCCGTCGGCCTCCGCCATGGCCGCGCCTGAAACAGAGGGAGGCCAAGGCTCGATGGCAGCCGGCGGGAGAAGAGGCACCGGCCGCTTCCCGCTGCGGGGCGGGCCGTGAGGACCGGCCGGGGCTCGCTGCGGCTGCGGCCCAGAGCAAGGGCCGCTCCCCGCGGGCCCGGGGCTGCCTCAGAGCCGCCCGCGGCCTCGCGGACACGGCCTGCCCTTCCCGCCCAGGCCTCCACCAATCACAGCGCGGGCCCCGCGGCGGCGCCTCTTAGTGGCCGCCGCCCACGTCCATCACTCCCCGCCGTCAAACCCCCGCAGCCTATTTGCCTGCCCCTTCAAGCTCCGCCTTCCAAGCGGAGTCCTCCGCGACCACAGAGAGCGGCGAGCAGAGCGGGGCGGGTTTTGAGCGCTCCCGTGGGGCCTCGCAGCCAATGGGGAGGGCGGGCTGGCGGGCGGCGCGGCGGCGATAGGCTGGCGCGGCGGTGACGTCACGGGGCGGAAGGCGGGCGCTGGGTTTGAATTCGCGGCGGGCGGTTGGGGCTGAGGCGATGGCGATGGCGGCGGCGGGCCCGGGCCTGGGCCTGGCGCAGCTGCCGGCCCTGTGCGGCCGGCGGCTGGCGGAGCTCCTGCGGCAGGTGGAC
>JAVSBS010001681.1:0-69114 GCA_033124195.1 Coracias cyanogaster
TAATCTTTCTATATTTCAATTAAATGATGCAAATGACAGAGAGCTAAAATAGATGACAGACGCACAGCTAACCTCCCCCATATCCTTGGGTTCCTAAGATTTCTCTCTTAAATACCATTACAACCACCTTTAAAATTACAGTGGAACTTAGTTTTAAGCCATGCTTGTATCAATAATTTGATTTAATGAGCTATCCAAACACTGTTTCCCACTGGTGCTTTTCTCAAGTCATGGCTGTGCTAGAACCGACTGCAGAGACAAAAGATAACTTCCTACATGGAAACTCTCATCCCCCAGTGACTCCCATCTAGGCAAGGCTTTCGAGTCACACTTGGACACAACTAATAATGATTGCAATTTTGCAAAAACACGATGGTATAGTCTGATATTAAAACTCCTTTTCCCTCTCTGTTTGACTGACTAAAAACAAAAGTCCATTTTCTGATGGAGGTCCCTCAGACCAATACCTCCAGCTGTTAAAGGAGAACATATCATACAGAGATGTTTTGCATTTATTTATTTTTCTTGTTCTTCTATTAGTATTTATCAGTTTTTTTCCAGCAAGAAAGTCCCTGAATGCACTATCAGGAAAAACAAGAGAAGAAACACTCCCATAGAAATAAGTCCGCATCAGCATTGAGCATCTGGAGCCAGAGACACAGCTCAGGCAAGCCCATCACTCACAGA
This sequence comes from Coracias cyanogaster, assembly GCA_033124195.1. NCBI lineage: Eukaryota > Metazoa > Chordata > Aves > Coraciiformes > Coraciidae > Coracias > Coracias cyanogaster. The sequence goes on from JAVSBS010001681.1 coordinate 688, forward strand.
CAGGACAAACTGCATGCTCTTACTTCCACAACAGCCAGAGGTTTACAAGCGCTCCAACTCTCTTGAGATGGATACCTTCCACCTAACGTAAATACAGGTATTCCCTTCCCTGTGTGACAAGCTTGCTATGGCTGTGCTCCCAGGTCCATCTCCAACTTTGGAGAGCACAAACTCTTCCTAGAAATCATTATTAATGGACATCTTGCCCCGAGACACTTTGACATAGAGCTTAACAGGACGCACTGCTAGTGCTTGCACATGGACACAGATGGACACAAGATGGGCTGTCAGGAGCGGGATTAAAATCTGGCTACGCAACTAGATCTGAATCCAGCCTTCTTCTACCCACTTTATTCTGTTTTCCAGCTTTAACACTAATTGCAGCAAAGAGCTGCAAAAATGTTGCTGGTAAATGTGGGGCTTAATCATGCAAAACACTTATAATTTAATTTAATTAAGAATGCTTTTCTTTTTACAAATACAGAGACAATTCAAAACAGTTGTGCCCTTCTGCATTCACAGAGTGGAAGTAACCACTGTGGAATTTGAATGGAGTTAGCCAAGGTTTGTGACCGTCAGACTAGTGTGAGCCAGACAATGTCCTGGCCTCTTGGGACGAATGTTTGGACAAAGGAATTGCTCTTTTTCCTGGGTGGACACAGTCAGTCAGCTGGCCATGTAACAGGCATCAACAGATTGGGATTCAAGCACTGCTTGACTGTCAGTCAAAATCTATGCAGAAAAGGCAAAAGACAATGAGTGATGAATTATGTGAAATGAATATTCTACCCTTGTTCCAGTAGTCAGTAGGAAAAGTCATAATTACAAACAACACTAATGGGAAGACTTGTTGGCTGTCCCAGTTCACAAGCCAAAGACATAATGAATGTGTTCAAAAAATGAGTAGATGTGGCACTTCAAGACATGGTCTCGGGGTCAGGGAGATGTTGGACGAAGGTTGGACTTAATGATCCGAGAGGTCTTTTCCAACCTAAATAATTCTATGATACCTTTACTCTGGGACAGCACAACTCTCATACCAAGAGATGGTCCTTCCAAAACAAGCTCATGACAGGCAGGTGACCCGCAGAAAGCTTATATGGTCAAGCCTGCATAATTTCTGCAGATAACCAGAGCACATCCACCCCAGGCTACAGGACTGTCAGCTCCACCACTCTCATCAGTCCCCACTTGTAAGCCAAATGCTGAAGGCAATACACTGTTTAGAAACTTGCCTTAAGTGTCTGCCTGCACCCGAACTGAGGAGTATAGCAGAGGATATAACCTGGTGACCATAAAAAACAAAGTAAATTGGATTTGCATATTAGATTCAAATATGCCAGTGCCATACAAGTATTATTATCAAATCTGATTGAATGAAAGCAATCCTTTGTCACAGAGAAAACATTTCCTTTTAAAGTCTTCAAACAGCCTTGGTCCATAACTGACAATTAGCATTTGTTTCTCCTCAAAAATGAACCCAACCAAAATGTTTCCCAAGCAGCACAGTACATTCAGCACATGGGCATGCTCAGCCCAGCCACCAGGCCTTAGGTGTGCACTAGTCTCACCACTGACAGCTCTCACAGCAAATACAACACAAGGGAAGACAGAGTTAGAGCTGGCACCTCGCCTGTCAGGGTGCTCTAAACGGCGTGGTTGAGTATCTGGTCAAAGCCCCAGGAGCGCTGCAGGGAGCTTTTGTCATGATTTTAGAAGAAGGTTTCAACATGAGATTTCTAGGGTGAATCATTAACTGCTGCATCAGTACAGGCTTCACCTGTGTGATGTGCCATACCCCCAGGATAGAACTCCAGAGCATCCTACAGAGCTCAGTTGCATGGTCCTCCCAGCACTGAGCTCCCTGGTTTGCTGGCACTGCTGCTGTAGGTCCACAAGCTACACCTCTCCTTGCAAACTAATGAGGCCCGGGGCATTGGTCCAAGTACTAGCAAATGATCATTTGTACACTTTAAATGTTCACATAGTCCTTGACAGATACTTGGCCCACGTCAGCCAGCACTCTCCCCAGTCATGGCTGGCCATAGCCTGGATCAATGCCCTCAGGCACTTGGGATACATGTGACTGCCCTGTTTTGAAGGAAAACCATCTGGCTAGATGCAAGTCCTCCTGTACCACTCACCTCCAAGACCAGAGAGGCTTTGGTTTGTTTTATTTTCCAGCACAGGTGCAGCTCCTGTGCTCTGAGCAGTGCCCTTTCATCACCATTCATTAACACCTGACTCAAGAAGTTTTGGTAAGGAGTAAGATGCCCAGTGCACATGCTCATACCTTCCCATTTTCACAAGAGAGACCAAGCCAGAGTCTGAGCTGATTTAAATTGTCCTGAGAAACCTGGCTGGGAGTCCTGTGCTGCAGAATGAAGCCAGCTGGAAAGCAAGGCTTTCTACTCCATGCTCTGCGTACACAGCCAAAAATCACATGTGGGTAGAGTCACCAAAAACCAAACACCTTCTCCTGTCCTGCCTCAAGTTCTGTGTGAAAATAAATGACCGCCGTCATGGCTGGAAAACTCATATTTCAAGATAGGCTTTTGTGCTTCAAAAAAAAAAAAAATTTAGGAAAAAATACCCTAAAGTGAAAGAGCAGCATTAGCTTCTGGCACTGCTGAAAAGAAGCCTGAGGAGAGATCTATTGGCAAATAGAGGAGAAGCACCGCAAATCCTGGCCCTATGAACGACACACTGCGTGGTTTTAGGCAAGTCACTAGATCAGCCTGAGGCAATTGCAAAATGAAGTTGAGTGTCACAGAGTAATGGGGCTGAAAAAGGGGTCATCTACTTCACCCTTCTGATCCCATAGCAGGAGCCAATCTAGCTTGCTTTTAAACCCCTCCAGTAATGTAGACTCCATAATTACCATTCGGACTCTTCCAGAAGGTCCCTCTTTTCATCACTATAATATTTTTTTTTAACATAGAACTCAAATTTCCTTGCTACAATTTATATTTTTACCCTCTCCAGCGAGGTGGTTAAGAATAGACAGTCCTCCTCACCTCTACCACAGCATTTATGTATCTGAACACTACTAACCTACTCTCTTCCCAGACTTTTCTTTTTAGGCTAAATGACTTCTAATTAGGATTCACATTACAATTGTACCCAAAGGCAAAACCAAGGCTGAGGTCCTCCCTAGAACCACACAAAGGCAGCTTAACAGTGTCCCTGCTCCAAAATGCTTATAATCGACACAGAAAAGAAAGGGGAAATGAAAGTAAAATGGTCAAAGAAAGAGATAGTTCCTATTTCAAAGGTAGGAACTTGGTACAGATAGACACATTTTGTCTTTTCAATAACTCCCATAGCTGCAAAGGAGTTTACAGAGGGCTTAGTACCTAACAAAATTATTGCATTTGAAAATGTGGTTATTTCTGCTTCTAATGAGCTGCTAGATAAACTATTTTGATATACAGCCTAAAGATGTATGCATGTTTGTGACAGAGCTGGGGAACGCAAGCCAGATCCTACAAGTCCCCTTCCAAAAACCTAATCTAAATACCATTCTTCCTTGTAGGAGAAGGAGTGATGATTAATTATATTTTTCAAAGCTCTCCAAAGATCATATTTTTTTACAGGAGCTTGAGACAAAATTCTCATTACTTGTTTGAACCACTTACATGCACCCTACCTTGCAGGGCAAACCATAACAGTGAATACAAGTTTAAGGATTCTGCACATCAAATTTACTGTACATGCAAATTTCCTTCAGACAGAACCATTTATTAATTGCCTGAATAGCCACATTTAGGATTTTCTAAAAATGCCTTCTGAGTTTGATGTGCATTCCTTATCATCCATACGCTTCACTGAGCAATCGCTCACCATTTTATTTCATTCCTTTTGACATTAGCGCTCACATAAATTTCCTGCTTGTTGCAGTTTTATGCTTTAGCAACATTTTACATGCCTTTCATTGCCACAGTTTCAAATTTAAAATAACCCACACAGTAGAGGTGAGTGTAATTCCAGCAAATCCAAAAAATACCAGACAGATTATGCCAATCTGAAGGACTACAATATTAGAAAATAAGAGAACCCTGAATATATTGTAATAAATGCAAAGTTAATGTTAATGAACCAAAAAGCCCCAGGGAACAGAATGTGTCTAAATAAATGTAAACAGTACATAGCATTTGTGCTGGGGTAGGAAGTTGCATGTGAGGATGGAGTTAGACAAACAATTTGAAGAAAAAATATGGTCCCAAAAGAACCTCAGGGGAAGCAATAAATCTTAAATTGTTCAGCTATAAAATATATCCTCCAACTGGAAAATCTGTTTGGGGGCAGTTAGCCACAGAGCGTGCTTAGGTTGATAACCTCAGTTTGTTCATGCTCACATAACTATGGCAGCAAACCATCACTCAGCAGGGCAGGAGTCAAATCAAATTGTACCCAAAGGATGGAGGAGCTGTAGTACCCTGGAACAAGCAGCACTGGAAAAACACACAGAGGTCACAGTGGATAAAGAATCACCCAGAATGGTAGGGGTTGGAAGGGACCTGTGGAGATCATCTAGTCCAACCCCCCTGCTACAGCAGAGTCACCCAGAGCAGGTTGCAAAGGATCACATCCAGAATACGCAGTGCAGTGCTCTGACAGTAGCACATTACTTGAAGATATGAAAGGGAGGAGTATTTTAGGGACAGGGCATGCTACCTCTCCTACGTGGCATGGGTGAGACTGAAACTGGAATGTCATCAATTCAGGCAGTCCATTTGTTTTAACCTGAGAAAAGATGGAAGCAGCAGCAGAGGTAAGGCAGTGGTGTGATTTAAGACCTGAAAAAATGCTTTATGCTGGAAAATGGAAAGAGCATGATGTTTAGTGTATCAACATGGAGCCTGTGAAAGATGACTTGACTTGATGTATTAAGAGAAAGAAACTACCAGCTTCCAGAGAACATTTCAGTCTCGCAGAGAGAGTCATAACAAGAACCACTACATCCCAGATCAGAGACACAGTGCAAGTCTTGAACAGTCAGGATTAATAACCTTTACTATCACTGCCATGGGTGACTTGTCCTTCTTATGAGTTCTCCAAATTAGGTTCAAACCTCAAGATGGGACGTATTTATTGTACTGAGTTTAGTACAAAAGCAACTGGATACGGTATAATAACACATATTACATCATGTTGGATTGTCCCATGATCCCTTCTGGCTTTTAAACTCTCTGAATGAACCTATGACCTTTATAAAACACTGGCTACACTGGAGAAGATATTTACACGTATGCACAGTGAGTTTCCCATTACACTAAAGCATGAACCTTCAACAACTCTGTTTCTAAGAACGCTCAACCTCATGTTTTTCCAAACGTCACCTATACTCCTATGCTATCAGCTCCTGCATTACTATTACTATTTATTTGCACACTAAGGTAGTATTTAATGTGATCTCATCTCCACCAGACTCCTTTCTTTTCTGTCAGAATTGTCTGGTCACTTCCCAGCTCTTCCTCATGTACTCGTGCAGCCAACACTCTTCCTTCTCCTGTTTCCTCTAACTGGTGTCCCTCTTGATGTCCCGCCCTGCTGTCTCTAAGGAATCTCCCAAGTCAGACATCACTTCTTAAATTCTCTGTCTTGCTTTGGGCCATTCCTCCAGGACCCAGCTTTCTCCCCGTATACAGACACATTCCCCTTCCCTAGTTTTTAATCTTCTCCCTCTTCCCATCCCAGACCCTGCATTGCCAACAGAGACCATTTCAGGCACTTTGCACCACTTGTGCTGTCGCCATGTTTATGTGCACAGTATTTGCTGAGGATGACTGTACAGTAAGGGGACTTCGCTCTAAACTCTTTAACTGTGGTTCAAACAGAATCACCTAATTTAAAACTAGATTGGGCCAACGCTAAAGGCCCGATATTTGCCTCGAAGTCAAAGAATAAAAAGTTTGTTTCCTTTCATTTACAATTAGAAAGTGGCAGGAGGCACCATCTCAACATTTGTCTCGTTTTCCAACATCCTATAAAGCCCTAAGTAACCCAATCTGCCCTCATAGCTGATCCAGCTTTGAGCAGGAGGTAGGACTAGAGCCCTTCAAAGTTCCCTCCCAACCTGAATTACCCTATGCCCTACAATGCCATGATCCTATTTTATTGCCTATCTGTGATGGAGTTCTGCCAGGAGCCCCTTGCAAGATTCATGGTTTATTTTACCTGGTTTGGCTCGGGGTATGTTACTGCTCTCAACACTGTAGATCACACAACTGGGGGGTGGAGGGGGCAGAAACTAAATGAGAAAAAAGGGCAGGCAGGCCCACCTGACTGTAAATCATATATTACGCAGGCAATGGAGTCTTTCATGCATAACCCTTAACCTAAATCAAGGCGTTTTGCATGTGTTCATTTCATGTTGATGCTCTTTTCTCTTCTTCTGACTCCTGACGCCTAGTTGCAACCTTCCCATGCCTGCATTTGTCCCAAGGAGATAACATGTGTCTTACCCCAGTGCCTTTGACAATCCACCCCCAGCCCCGCAGATGCCAAGCCCCTTTTTGTTTACTGCCTTGTTATTTTCATTCACTCTCGCTTGCACTTGCAAAGCCCATGGTTAATGGCAATCACATGTGCATAGGGTGTCACAGCCCAGCACATGCCTGCCTGTGATTTATCACCCTCTGCTTCCTGGCACACAAGGAAGCCCGACATCTGGTTGTGACTAGTGCCCCATTTGGTCTGAGGTCCCTTTTCTCCCACAGCGCCTGAAAGTTCTGAGACCAGGAATGATACACGGAGCAAACCAGCCCGTGCTGTGCTGGAGCAGGGCTTCAGTCTTGCCGTAAAAGCAAGTGGGGAGCAACTTTCAGCAACGTGCATCTACAAAAGACAGTCTAATTCCTGTTTACCATGTTACATGACCACACAGCCCCTATGTCCTGCTGACACTCAAGATGTGGTTTGCAAACCACTCAGAAGAAGCTTGTTAAGGAAAACTCATTTTTATCTTCACCATTGGCAATTTGAGGAGCTTCCCAATCTGCTTTCACAGACACAGATGGCTTTAAAAATTGTAACTTGCATGGCGGAGGGTTAGGTCAGATTGCCCACTCTCACTCTCCAACTCAGGCATCTTAATTATCATGAAATCTAAACTCAAGATGATGAGGAGCAATTCAGAGAACTGCCAAAGCCTAAGAGCTTGGCTTGTAACACCGTCAGTGAGGAAAAGTAATCACTGATTCTATGCTGGAAGCCTGCAACAGACAGATCCCATAATTGCCAATCAATCAAAAGTGTGAAAAAAATCAACCCTTAATAAACAGCACAGAGCTGGTATATCTTGAGGATGGACCAGTTCCTGTTGGAGCTACAAAGGACATTTCAGAAGGTTTGTCTACAGGAAATGATCGAAGTGGGGACTTAAAAAAGACCTGTCTGTGAACTTCCTGTCTGTGAACTTTTAGAAGTATCCTATGGAATAAAACAAATATCTCTGTACATTCTACTCTATTCCACTATGTAATTACCATGGGAGTTCACATCTCTTGTTAAAGTTGCTGGTGTGACATTGCAGGTTCTGAGACCTAGGGCCATTTCAGAGCCGTTATGTACACAATGCCAGGAGAAAAGCAGTATCACCACTAGTTTGAAGAGCTGAAATGGTCTCTCAAGGCAAGAAGCAACAGACAATGCTGAGAGCTCCAGTACAACAAATGATAGACTGGGAACAACAGGCCAGTGGCTAAGGTTACCATTAACGCACCCGAACTCCAAACAGAAACTGTCTCTCCATCACCCAGAAAAGCAAGATTTCACCAAGATTTCCCCTCATTTCATCCCTACTTTTTCCTCCTTCTGACCTCCCTATTTCTAGCTATCTCCATACCCACACCATTCAACTTCATCTTTCCCCCCTTGCCCAGTCAAAAGCAAGCTGATTTCACTTAAAAATCCAAACAGCCACTTTTTTGCCTTTTTAGTTATTTGCCATTTCAGTGAATTGAACAAACCACCGTATCAAATGACCAGCAGGAGCAAGCAGCCAGGTTTGTCCTGCTTTGGTGTTAAAGAGCTCAAGTTATGTCGTGAACCATACACGTAAGCATCCTTGTATATAGAGTTACTCATCTGCTCACCGAATAAAGTTAATGAGTCAAAAATCTAAACAACAAACTTTCCTTTGTCCTCCTCCACGCCATAAATTAGACATTAATAACACTCATGAAAAAACTATTTTGAAGACAAACCCATGGCTCACAAAGCACTAAGCCTCGAGCACAAAAGAACCTTTGTCCAAACAAATTCAGACACATGTGAATGGCAATAAAACTCGCCTAGGTGCAAGTATTAACATCTGGACTTAAAAACAACCCTTGTGGATGCACAAGAAGGAGACCTTTCAAATAATTGAAAATGTGTATCTAAGTATACCTTTCCTTACAATCGCAAGGGTGCTGCAAGAGGCTTATAAATAAGACAGGTCAAGGCTCTTTCCCTGACCTTCAGGGCAATATGCACAGCACAGCTTGTGACCATATGGCTAAACTTTCTCCCTTGCACCCTCCCATACAGCATGTCTTCATTCATACTGCTTACCGGGAAGAACCACTGGCCCATGCTAGCTCCCAAACCATGCCTGGATGAGTTAGCAGAGAGCAAAGCCAGGGCAAAGAGCACAGGAACAATTAAATAGGTTGGATGTGTGCTTGAGCCCCCACCTCCGACCTGTGCCATTTACTCATATGGATGCAGCCAGTGAGAGCAGTCAGAGACACAGACAAAAAGTCATGTCTGTATATTTAATATAAATAGAGTTTGATCAGAAGTGAGCTGAAGTCAGAATCTGCAATGCAAACACTGCAGAAAGAAAATTAATTTTTGCCCTCCTCCCAGCTAATACAGTTGCACTATAAAACTATCCTAACAACATATTCCTACTTAGCACCTATTTCTATGCAGTATCCTATGTTATTCCTATCTGGCTCTCACTTATTCTTGTTGATAAGTAACCTGACTCCCGTGTTTTAATCTACAAAAATGTCATCACAAAACAGGATTTAGCAATTCCACAAATAACACCTCTTTTCCTGGTGTGACTTCCCACCGTGCAGCTATTCAGAAAGGTGTGGGAACACCAACGCTCATCCTACACAGTATTCCCCTGTCCTGGGAAAGGTGTTTTGGCGAGGGAAGCCTTCATGTGCCTCTAGTACGAAAGCCAAACTGAAACATTCTGAAAGATGCACTGTTTGCCTTGCAGCATTAGAGTCAAATGCCACTTGGTGTTGAGAAACAGAGCTGTGCTGCTTCTCAAAAAACGAGGGAAGAAAAATGAGCAGTAGCCTTCACTGTGACCACCGTGTGTTCTAGCATTTCATTTATGGTTTGCCTTCACCAGAGGATTAATTTGCTGCTAATATGAACCCTCCCTATTCAGAGGCTCCACATCAGCAGTGTCTTGGAAAGAACAGTGTCTCTCAGGACCCTCTCATAATCAAACTACAGAAACACAGTGTGCTATTAGGGCAGGAACTAAAATAGCTGGAGAAGTGTTTAGTTATCAATGATTCATTTTTCACTGTGAAAGATTACATCAAGTGGGGTTTCGCAGAGGTCAGTCCTAGATCCGGTTCTAATGAAAATATTTTCATTTGCCTGGACACAGAGTACCTGGATGATGACCAGGATGCTGGAATATAGATAATGTTTATTACATTTGCAGATGATACCACACTAGGAAGGACTGCAATAAAGGGAGAGGGAGAGAACTCAGCATGATCTTGAGAGGCTGGAGAGACAGACAAGTCCAAGATATGAAAGTCAGCCAGGAACAATCCACTAGGCAAATACAGGATGAAAATCAGCTTTCCACGTAGCAGTCCTGCAGATTACGAGGGTGAACATCAACCAGTGATGTTAAGTGGATGATAGACCTCAGATCAGAAGATTTAAACCCTTTCCTTTTGCTCAACAGTGGTAAGATCTCAGCCAGAGAACCATCCATGGTCTGGACCTCTTGGTTGCAAGTGAAACATGGGCCTCTGGGAGAGTCCAGAGGAGAGAAAAAGAACAACAACTAATTTAAGCAGCACTGATACTGTCACCATAAACAGCAGAAGATAGAAAAGGAACCTGGGATATATGAAAACAGACTTCAAAAATATAAACGCTGCTAGAGAGCAGAAAGAAATCATCTGTTTTCTATGATCATTTGGACACATGAGAAGTAATGGACTAAGAGAAATTGCATCAGGAAAATTTTGGGTAGTCACTAGGAAAACACTTCTAATGGAAAGGAAAGCATGAAAGTGCATTGCCAGAAGTCTCCCCTGACCAAAGACCTGTCAGGAGTGGTCAGTGTCCATCCTGCTTGGTGACTAATGAGGTCTTGAAAGAAGCTTACTGTTGAATGACTCAGAAGTGAAGCAGTTACCTCTTCCATGTGTACAAGAAGATTCTGACAAAGCCAGCCTGTGTTAGGAACTTTAAATTGTCTGCTAGCCACAGACACAGTACTATTACAAATCATTCTTGGTTTTCCAGTCACATTCCCCAAAGCTCCAGAGCCTTCCAGATTTAATCCAGGCTAATTTAGTCCCTGCTGTTTGCTTGGTCATCAGATCCCCTTACCTGGATACGACAACTGAGCTTTGATCATCTCTGTTCTCCATGGTGGCAGTGATAAGGTCTATATTAAGTCACCAAGGCATCATGTTGCCAGCTGACCAGGACAGAATCACAGAATCACAGAATCGTTACGGTTGGAAAGGACCTCCAGGGTCATCAAGTCCAACCTTTCTCCTAGCATCTCTCTAACCACTACACCATATCCTCAAGCACCGCATCTATAGATGTGGTCCGCATCACGGACCTCTTACCAAAACATTTTTCAACCTTATGAGAATGGCAGGAAAGTATACAAATTATGGAAGCAGATAGAAAACTCTAACTCCCAGTGGGAGCTAAATAAAAGGTGAACCTTTAGGTCATCTCTGCAGGTCAGCTATACAAGCCAAAGATCCAGTGAGCAAAGGAATGGAAGAGGCGATTTGGGTTTTCAAGACCTTACAGACGTGACAAACTGTGTACTAGAAATGCAGTCCAAACAGATTTCCTTCACACTCCCCCATGCAGCCAACCACTACCAGCAAAGAAAAGATGTTTCAAACCTACAGCATAAGAAGAAAAAAAAGCAAGACCAGAAGCACTCTCCAAGTACTACTGGGGATTTTAGGGGTGAACATGTGCTGAGGATTGTAGGAAATGCCTTCCCATGCCCCAAAACAGACCTCAGCAGGTTCAGACCTCCCAGCCCCTGAACATGAGGAAGGCAACACACCCAAGAGTCACTTCTGCATTATTACAAGTCCTGTCCTCGTTCTCTCATAAATTATCTAGGATTGTGATACAAAACAGAAAACATCTCATTAGCATCTCTTATTTGTCTGACAGTTAAGTGTTTGATTACTATTTTCAAGCAGTATAAAAGCCAGCAGTCAGTAGGCTGGCAGGTTTCACCCTTGAAGGAAGACAGTATTTTGCTTTACCTTCTGCACTTCTGCCCCGGAACAATGAACTGTCATTTCTTCGTAACATGATGATCCCACCACTCACCTCCACATCTTCACTGTGTCTTTGGAGCTGTTCAACCTGTATTTTCCTTACTTTCTTCTTGCTTTTTGTTTCAGAGAAGCATGTTTACCAAGGGATGTATCCTGCCTTGTCTCACCACTGCCCAAAGCTCATCCAATGCATTTCATAAAGCTGAGCTCGATTCCGGTGGGAGCTTCCCCGGTGCAATGTTTGTAAATCACCATCTAACTCTTTCAGAGTGCCAAAGCCTGAAATAACCAAGCGTTCAGCGAGTGACCAGCAGTGACCTGATTCCAGCAGTCAGTGCTGTTGTTCTAGCAGTGGATGTTGCTTGATGTCTAAGCCAAACAAATGCATCACCATGGCAAAGCAAAGCGAAAAATAGAAGATGCAGACAAAGTAACCCTCTCTCTGCAGTCAATACCACAGACAGAGGAGACCACCTGAGCCGTGACCACTGGCATGAAGGATCTTGCTGGTTACCACATCAGCCATAGCAAAGAAAAAGCCGTAAGACTGGTCCCAGCTGTCCAGAAGAGGGAAAACCCTGGTGCAGCAGCTTGGGCTTTGTTTTTCTTTTGCACTCATTTTATTTCTCACCCTGGGCATACCACTTAAGGCAGGATTCATGACACAGCACTCACGCACACGAATTTCACTTCAGGGAGAAGGTAAGTGCTTAACGCTAACAAAATGAGTCACACAAAAAAATAGTGATTTCCTGCCCAGGCACCTCACTAAATTTCTTCACACCTAGACTGGCTTTGACATCTAAGGTTGGCATCCACTGCGCATGCCCGGGAACACCACCAGCTCAGCTAAGCGCCCCTGAAGGACCCATCTCCTGCAGCGGTCTCTTGCCATACTGACAGCACCGGCTTTGGCACAAAGCCCAGCAGTCACAGCCACTCTCCATCAAAAAAGTGCACCCCACAGCCATCTTCTGCAACCTTGTCAGTGGAGCTCAGGAAGCAAGACATGCGCTTCCAAACTCCAGCTCAGTCTCAGGAGGGCTTAAAAATTCCCACATTCTGAAGGGACCAGAGAGCTCCACTGAGGAGTAGTCTTCTCCTGGGGAAGCTCAGTAGCTGCACAGCCCTGAGACCAAAAGCTACAGGGCAGAGCCTTGCAGTGAAGGTTCACCACCACATGGATGGACTTAAGTTTTGCAACGCAGGTGAGGAAGGGCTGTGTCTCTTACAGCAGCCCTAATGGTCCACCCTGCTGCTCTTCTCTCAGGAGCAACAGTAACAAAAGCCCAGCCAGCCCAGCTGCCTAGGTGAAGACCACTGCAAACATTTCCTTGCTTCAGTCATCAGCCATGCAAGGCAAAAACCTCCAGGGTGCCTCAAGTGGGCCCTGGTCACAGAGGCAGAAAGACTGCTGGCAGAATGGTCCTTGGCTCCTGCAGCCTTCAAGCTGGGACTGGGAGAAGTTGTGATTCCTGGCTGATGCACATGAGAATGTAAGTGCTCATGCAGGATCATGTTTTACGTATTTCCTGGCCCCAGTTCTACACACAGCATCTCCCAGCACCTTGTGGGGTACCAAAGCCTAATGCAAAGCTTTTGAGTGACAGTAAGTGGGACCTGTAAGTCACTCTCATAGACGGGTACAGCCTTTTCCATTGTAGGCAGTACAAGAGGAAATGTGTAAAAACACATCCACATTCCCTTGGACTTCAAAAAGAACTAAATCTCGAACCAACCTTTTTACTGAAGATTACAAGCTGGAGAATTCTTCACGGCAAGTCAAAAAGCATCCTGAGAAAATATGAACTATAGCTCCTACTGCCCTGTCACACACTCAGGACTTCATCACTCTTTTGCTGGCCCCCACTACAGTGTTTTTATGGTTTTCTTGCTTTCCTTTCTGCTCTCTTTCATGATCCCTCAGCATTTCAATCAAAGTTGCATTTCCCCACTTCTCGTTCTCTCCAGCCCCTTGCATTCCTGGAAGGAAAACAAGGACAGACGGAGCTGGCTGGCCATAAAAAGCTGTTCTCACAACGAAAGCAACGCTTTCCAATAAAACTTAAGCAGTCTGGCTGCACTGCCTGTGCTTCGCTTCCCTGCTTTAGGGCACATCTGCAGAGATACAGCAGCCTCAGATGGGTGACATAAATAACAAAGAATCATTCTTAATAATGAAGCAACTTCAGCCTTGCCAGGAAAGTAGCTGATACACTCATTCCAGCTACTGCGCATTTACAAACATGTTGATCTCTGGAGCACCCCTCCACCCAAGAGCTGGTGACTGAACAAATCCCAGGTTTGATTTTTCTCTTAGTAGACTTGTTCATTGACAAATTCCAAAATTAAAAAAAAAATTAAATAAATAAAATGCACTTTTCAAATGTGATTTATGAAGTGCCTCTAAGTAAACGCATGCATGCACACATATAAACACACAGGGCTGAGGTTCCAGCTGCATGGGAAAAGCAGCAACAGGAACTCTCACTGCATAATAAACACTACCTGAGCAAGCCCTTCTCTTTGTCTGCGAAGGCTTGGGGCCAGACCTTCAGCAGGAGGCATAACCGCATCCCTTCATTAGCTTCCCTGGGTTGTGAAATGATGCTTTTTTGCTTCTGTTTGAAAAACTTCTCTTAAACACAGACACGCACACATGAAAGGCAACTATGAGCCCTTGGTCACTTCCAACTAGACCATCCCAGCATGTCCAAATAGCTTAACAGCCCTAGCTTTAAGCCTTTAAAGCATCTCAAAAGAGGAAGACTGCTTAATTTGCATTTTGAAGGGCAGAAGAAAAGCATATTAATCTTCAACTCATCTTTCAAGAGTGCTGTGTACGCCGTCCCAAAGCAGCCGTCATCATCCAAGGTGCTCTCAGCTATTTGCAGAGGAGCAGCTCTTGCCTCACTCTTGTCAGCTCAGTATGGAAGGTCACTGAGAAGCACAACAGGGTTTTCAATCAAACTTGCAAGCAGCAAGAACAGAGGTCATTTGCTGTAACTTGCATGCTTTAAGAGGCTAAAAGTGAGCAGAGCACTTTAAGCCACAAGACACGCTTCATGGTAAAGCCCAGTCCAACAAAGGTGGTACACGCAGGTGACAGAGACCTGCAGCCCCTGCTCAGCTCTGTAAAGGAGCTCAAAACTGCATGTCCAGAGGTCCACGCTGTGAGCTTTACCCTGACTCATGCTCTGATCCCCAGGCCTGTTGAAGTGCAGATATTTTCAGCTGTTTGCCATGAGTGAAGGAATGTCTTTTCCTAAGTTACCTCATTCATGAGAGCAGCTCCGCCAACACAAACAGGTCCTGAGTGTGATTACACCAACTCCAGCCAGGGGAGAGAGCTCCCACCACATTAATGTGCATGCTCGAATCATAAGTGCCTGGAATTATTAATATTTATGGTGCATGAAATTATGTTCCTGACTTCCTCACCTGGCCGCACAGATAGGAGAGAGAGGGAATTTCAGATCCTTTCTACTCTTACGTGGCTGAGCACCTCTGAAAGCGAGTGAGCAGCCTTAAAAGCACCAAGAGGAGGGTGGGCTAATCACCGGTGTTCCTTGAACTGGGGCCTTTTCAGGAATACATACCAAAATGAAAGCCAGCAGCCAACAGCAACTCAATTTCTTGCCTGGAGAAATCTCTCCTACCCCAGGCTTGCCTTGTTGTTAATCACACACATCTCCACACGCCTTTAGTCTCTTCTCATCAGAGCCATCCCCTAACCAGACAACAATTAACACCCTCCTGAACAAAGGGACCAAGGACTCAATGAATAACCCCTATATAAAACTACTGTGCCTTAAACACGAACTAATTAACTATCAAAACCACCATCTATGTTGTGAAACCAGCACAGAATCTACCTTTCACAACTGAGAAAGCTACAGCATGGAAGGTATTTGACTTGCCCAAGGCCACCAAGGCAAATCAGTGTCAGAGTAAACTAAAGACAGCAAAGCTGCTTCTTTGCTCTGCCCCACAACTGCCTATGTGATCCCAGACGCGAAGGACCTTTATGCTGGGGGAACAGGGCTTCTCTGCTTCATGGGGCTTTCAGCAAACCCATCCATGGTCTTCAGACACAGTTTTACCTGCAGATGCCACATAAGCACTGATGGCAACTACTTGGAGGTCTGGGCTTAAGCACTTCAGCCATGCCAGGTGAGGAAATGTAGATATTAAAAACTCTATTTACCTAACACTTTTTCCATCTATCTTCCTACTTAAAAAAATTCAGTAGACCTCCAGAAACACAAGAAAAGCTTTCTCAGTGCACAGACACAACTTTTCTTGTGCGATCTACCACTAGCAAATACATATTGAATGGAGGTGCCTGATGCATAGGCAATTAGTAGACAAACAGTCTTAAGATGGGAAAAGCAGCCCCTCAAAGTCCTGCTTTATCCATTTTGGTCACTGTCTCAGAAATACCAAGCAGCCCTCTGCCACAACCTCAGAGCTGCTCTGCACTGCACAGGTTGTTGCATTATGAGCACTTGCTGGCTTTTCATTAACATAAATTGTAATATAAGGTGATGATAGGCAAAGAAACAACTACATCCATCCCCTCAAAGGGATGTGCGTTCGTCGCAGTGTGACTTGTGCACAGCATTTATCATCCTCTCCGCAGTGACAAACTCAGGACCAACAACAACAACGAAAAGGCTTGATCCCTTTGCAGGGAGTTCTTGTCTGCAAAATCCTCCTTATGAAAGACAGATGTGAACCTGCCAGTCCAGTCAGATGCAGAAAGCCCTGGTAAATGCAGGAATGAACGTTCTTGCACACAGAATTGGCAAGAAATAACGAGGAGATTCAAACAATGAAAGAAGTAAATTATTTCAATATGACAGGGTGGATTTGAGAACGATTTCAGGCTACGGACATAGAAATCAAAGACCATCATCTCCGGCAATCCCAAAGGAAAACAAACCTTTCCTTTCCCCAGAAAGTAAAGTTATAAGCCAAGGTGAAGCAAATTGAGACTGAGGAAGGGAATGATCCCTATTCAGAGAGGCACATTGCAATAATCAGAGCACACACGTTACCGGAGATGTAATTTAAAGCAGAGATCAAATTCTACAAAGCAAGACAAAAAAGCAAAGTAATAGTAAAGGAATGCTATGAGCAACAGGAAACCCCGGCACTGACAGGGCCTTGCCGAACACTACACAAACCATACAGCACAAGCTGCACCTGAGAGGACCTTTTGTGCAAATACTCAATCCCCCTGCCAGACTGTGTGTGTGATTTTTCTTTGCGTTTTATTAGCTAAGATGAAAATCCAACATCTAATGAAAGCTCTAAGTCTCTCTAACCAACAGGAATAAGAAAGATGTCAGCCCAATTTCCTGGATTAAGACAAAACAGGAAAGTTTGGGAGGTCTAAGGCTTACCTTAGACTCCTGGCAGCAAAGTGTGGCAGCACCACATCTGCTTCCCCCATCAAAGACAATGCCCGAGCCCACTTTTAGTGTGATGTCGACAGCAGCTTCCCATATTGAAAAAAATCACCATTGTTCAGAAATCCAGAGCTCCTGGCTAAATTCAGCAAGGCGACAAACAGCAGCCCAGCATGCCATGGACGTTGCACAGATGCACGAACCCCCCAAATCACTCACCATCGGACAGGAAACTTCCCACTCTCAAAAATGTATGTACAGGTGGTGACAAGCCTAAAAATCAACTAGGATGGAGAACTCCAGGCCCAAATCAATGCTCTCCTCAGCCACCCGATACCACATCCCTGCTCACGAGCCTTGCAAAGATAGGAGATGCTCGTTGTATGAATTAGATGGGTTAGGTCCATTTATCCCTCTCTGGCCAGAAAATCAACCAGCTTTGACTCTTACAATTCCTTCAGAAATCAAGATGACATTTTAGGGAAAGATACTGAGATTAAGAAAATACAATAAATATATAGCATTGTTTGCTATTCATGAACCACCTCAAAGCTGTTTTGGGGTAATATTGCATTTCTACACTTGCCTCCTTTGTGTTAACTTTCACAGCTGGTAATATATAATGTCTTCAGTCTTCCAGTTGCTTTTCACCTCAGAAAGATGTCAAACCTTTTTTGCAAGCTACGGGGATGATCTCACAAGTTTCTAATCACACATGTTTCTGCTGTGGGTGACTGCAAGTGATGATTCAAACTATGCGAGTCCTGTTCCAACACAAGAGCGTAAAAATGCAGCCGCTGCTGCTTGGAACATGGCCACTGCTTAGCAGAGCAGAAACACACCATGCGTTCCTGGGAAAGGCAAGAGGGAGTCATTCGTGTAGCATGTGAAAGGTCAGGTAAAGCTGGGGGATTTGCAGATGTAGGAGAGATGGCAATTCCAGCATCATCAGCTTGGGCATCAGTGCAACATGCAACGATCCCCTGCAGCCCTTCCCTAATGCCCTCTTCCTCCCTTAACCCCTACGCATCCCACTGTTGAGGAAAAAAATCCAGGAGCTGATCTGCTGCAACACCAGAGGATTTAAGTATAGTGCAAAGTTGCCTTTTTCCAGCCAAGACCATACATAAAAACAATACCTGTCCTCCCTCTTAAACCCAGGGTGGTCCCACACATGCCTGCAGCTTGCCACTAGCTAAGGAGAAAAACAGGCACTTCCACATTGTTCCTCTTTTTGTTCATCTGCTATCGGTCTCCCATATTTATCACTATGAAATAATGTTATATATCTGAAAATATATATCAACTATCTGACATTTGAAAATCTATTTACAGTGCTTGTCTTCTCATTACCCTGTTTACTTTACAACCTTTATTTTATTGAAGTGCCATTTTGGAATATTGATTTCACTCGAACTGCAAATAAAAATGTGCTTTCTTGAAGAAAATGAAATATATATTTCATAGTCAACAGACAGGAAAACCTCTCTGAGTCACTCTTCCATAAATAAATAATTGGCCCATTTAAGAGGGCTGTGTAATGTTGTATAACTCCAAAGAAGGAGGGCTAAGTGCTGGTGTGCTGGGGAGTTTGGGGGTTCAAAACCTGCTCACAGCCCAGCATCATCAGACCCATTTATTCAGTCTGTGTTTCCACTTTCCCCAGTTGCTCTGCAGCAAAACTCTTTCTGTACTTTACTGCATGTATCACCAAGTCACCACCTCTGCAGCTCTCTCCATTAAGCTTTTGGTAAATGATGGGTGAATGGGACTGGACCTTCTCCAGCAGATGGAGAAGGTAAGTGACATGGGCTCATCTTGTACACAAACATTTTGCCAGTAACACTTTGTCAATGAGATGTGAAAAATCCCACATCTGACATGGATATGCAGAGTACCTCATGCTGGGGCCAGGAACTCTATTTGCTGCTTAGCTTCCCCTTCCAAGCAATAGAGTTAAACTACATGAGCAAAAACACTTTTTGGCCAAGACTAGCTATGTCTTTACTGGGAAATTTATCAATACAGTTTGGCTTATGGGGTTGTAGATCCAGGTAAGTAAAGCAACCTTTTATTTGAGGAGGAATAAAAAAGGTGTTATGACAAGGATTGTGTCCATTGCAGGGCTGTCAACAGTCACTAGAGATGGATCTACCCTTCTACTAGAAGGAAGCCTTAAAATCCCCTGTGCTGCATGGCCCAAATGCCTTCCCTTCCCATCCCATCCAGGGGCTTATCGTGAGCACTAAACCCTGTGTATCATTCATTGCCCTGCAACAAGGGGAAGTGTCAATGCGCTAAAAGAGCTTTGCAGGCCCTTACGGGCTCCATGTATGGAGACTCCAGATGTGAATCTTCATACCAACTTAAAGGACAGGAAGCATGTTGAACCCAAGATATAAAACCAAAATAATTTTAAGTGAAGCAAAGATCTAGTGAGGTGGGAACTCCCTGTGCAAAGATTCTCCCTGAAGGAGATAATTATCAGCCACTGAGCTGCCTCTGATAATGGCCATTTCTGCAGTGTTAGCAGCCACTCATTGCTCATTGGTTATTACTGTTCATCAGTTGGGCAATAAAACAGACAGATTTGGGGATTCTCACAGGGAAAATTACTAATTATTCTGTTATAGCAGACAGAATGTGGAGTGGGACTGTACTGACCCACAGAGCACTGGAAATATCTGCAGATGGGTGCAGAAAGACCATCCCTCTGCCATGGATGACAAGATCCCTCCCCAACACTGCCTTAATTAAGCAAAGTAACCAGGTTGTTTTACAGACCTTTAAACCTGCAAACATCCCCCTCATACATTCTGACAGACCATCTTCAGCTCAGTTGCAAAACAGGAGTGCCACAAGACCACACAGCACCTTAGGTTGAGGACACAAGCATGGGTTCAAGCCCTAATTCACCGTCCATGCATGCTGGTAACCACTTAATCCTGAGAGAAGCATCTTCCTAGACCTTCTGCAAAAAGCCAGTTAAGACAACTATTAGTCTGAAGCCACTTGTAACATGATGAGACCTGCATGTTTCTTCCTGCAAACCAAAGAGGAAGTCTTCTTTCATCCAGCATCATAGCTCAGCCAATCCCAGCACATGCTTCCGAGCATCATATGGAAGAGAAGATCTCCTCTGGCAGGCATCAACTCCAGCCATGTCGCAGAGCTGTTACCTGCCTCC
Source organism: Coracias cyanogaster (assembly GCA_033124195.1). Lineage (NCBI taxonomy): Eukaryota > Metazoa > Chordata > Aves > Coraciiformes > Coraciidae > Coracias > Coracias cyanogaster. The sequence goes on from JAVSBS010001681.1 coordinate 20,814, forward strand.
TCCGAGCCAGAGCGCATGCTCTGAGTCATGGAGAGTCTGCACAAAGACAGAAGATTATCTTGGCCAAAGCTCAGCCCTCAACAGTAACACACCAGATAAGCAGAGCAATGGTAGCTGCATCAGCTGCTTCTCCTCCATGACTTGGCTCCAGGCAAGAGAGACTTCTCACAGACATGTGAGAGTTTTCTCTTTAGAGTCTCTGCTGAAACTGGCATGAGATCCCATTTAATGTGAGTTTTGAGGATGTACTTAATACAGCTGCCATCTACTGCAGTGTCCAAACAACTCCCACTCTCCAAAACACTGTTCTTCACATCCTCATGGTGAAGCAGGGCACTGCTCTGAGTCTCCTTTCACAAAGCCCCATCTGAGATGCTCATTCGCATTGGCAGTCTATGGCAGCCCAGTGACGTGGACATGTATCACCAAGAGGGCTGATATTACCAAGGAGGTACAACTGGAAAGAGCATTCCCATGCAGACTTTTGCTTAGAAAAAACAAAACAAACAAACAAAAAATCCAGCATAAGTATTGCAGAGAAAAACAGTCCTTGGAAACCCTCAGGCCAGAATTTCAGACTCAGGGGAGTCTTCTACATCTGAGAAAATGGGACAACTGGGAAGATGGAGGCAAGCCAAAGTTGCCATGAAGTGGTCTCTGCAATGTGCTGCAAAGCTGTCAGACATGGATTTTTTCATGCTACTCCTGTGCTTAACAATAAAAATAAATAAATAGCTTTAGTTAGCTGTGTCCTGAAAGAACAGCCACATCATGCACTAAGTCCCCCAAGGTGTCAGGACCGAAATTGGGCCCTGGAGAGCCCAAAAGAGAACAAGTTCAGCACTCAGGCTGAAGAGCAAGCAGTCCCTTTTGGTCTCACAAGCAGAGTTTAAACATGCAGCACAGGGCTGCAGTGACCAAACAGCTTCAGCAGAGCCAACCTGTGCACAGCCAGCTCAGCACAGCTAAACTCAAAGCCGTGGGGTCAGCTCCCAGGGGATGAGGTGGCATATGCTAAGAGAGCATATCCCTGAGAGACGTTATGGAATTACATCTGGCCAGCACAGCAGGTACTGCCAAATTTCCAGCTCAATGTCGTAGTAAAGTAAATCCCTACCTAACACTGCTGACTCGCTATGGCAGATCCCATTTGCTGCTTACAAGAGACGCAAAGGAAGCTTCTGCGTAGGAAAGACCTCCAGATGCAAAACTTGGTGATGAGGAGTGATGTCCCGCTGTTTCAAGAGCACATACATTACCCAGTGGGCCAATCACCAAGAGGAGGAGAATTGTAAACTTTTTGAAGTAGTTCTTAATGTCACCACTGATCTTACAGCTACTAGAAAGACATTTAAGGTAACTTCCCTCTTAAATTTACTATAAGAAACAATAGCTATTAGCAAAAGCTGCCTTTGAACTGACATCTAGGGTATATATGTGGACCCTGAGCTATACAATAGCAGGATCAGGACACAGGTAGCCTATAGTGTAGATACTTGCCTTAAAAATACTGTCATTGCAACGTTCGCATTTGCTCCTAATTCATCTGCAGGAAACCTTCAAATATGAAAAGTTATTAAATCCAGAAACAATAAATTATCTACAAGGAAAAGGCAGAAGAGGCAGCTCCTTTAATCTCCCAATAAAGAAGCAAAGGAAATTGCATCATACCCAGATGGGAGACCGATGTGGCTGGCCAGCCAGACAGAGGGATCAGTGCGTTGGCATCAATGGCATTGCTTCCACAGATCCAGACAGACAGACACTAGCTATGGAGAAGAAGGCCAAAGTGAATGTCTAGATCCAACTCCATCTTGGCCATCCAAGATTCTGGATGCCATTTTTGCATCTGGCTACTCTTTTTTATATAAAAGTCATCAAACCCCTGGCCCTAACGCATGGAGGGGAGTGAACTGTGCCACTCAGACACATTTCTAATGCGATTCTCAAACAACGTGGAAAAGGGAAGTTATAATTCTCTTTCAGCAAGTGTAAAACCCACCAATTCTACGAAGTGAGGCTGAGCTGAAAAACCACCCTTGTCTTAATTTTCAAGGCAATGTAAAAAGAAATGAGAAACAGCTTTTTGACTGAGTTTTCTTTTCTTTTAGCACTACAATCTTTTTTTTTTTTCTGATCCATTATCTCATCAGTAGCAACAGTTTATTTTCTGGCCTCCTTCCACAAGCTCTCTGGGTCAGTTACTGGTATTTGTTTTAATGTAACAAATATGGTTGTTAACCAAAAAGAGCCAGATATTTATCCCCAGAATGTTTCCTACATGATCCCAACCCCCCTTTCACTGAGATTACTTCTGTCTGAATTAAGCGCATTTAAAAACCTGTCTGAAGTAGCCACTTCAGGGACTAATAAATAACTGTTACTTACTGGAGAATGATATTCCTTGGCCTTTGTTCCCTCTGGCCGTGCCCCTCACCAGTTACACCTCCCCGAAGCAGAGTAGCTACTGCCAACTCAGAGCCACACCGTTTCAGACTTGGTCTCCCCTTCTTATTGCTGGGTAAGGGGTTTTTCTATGCATCAGCACCTCTGAAGACATAATGTACAGAGGGAGCCCCAGCAGACCGTTAGCCTTGACCCAGCTGTAGAGGCTCTCCCAAAAAAGGAACAGGAGAGCAGAAATCAACAAGAAGCCTCTTTCACAGCCAACTAAATGAGGGCAGATGCTCTGCCACTGCCTGAGATCAAGCTCACAGTTACTACAGAACCACTGAGAAGCAGCAACTATTGCTCATCTGAGACCCACAGAGCCTTGATACACCATCTACCTTTGCTCCATCATACGTCCTGGCTGCAGTTTCATGCTCGCCCGGGAGCACCCTACAGCACAGAGAGCAGAGGTGTTGCTGCTCACTCTGTTGATACAAGATACGGGTTAAAGGAGCAGTTCCTCACCTTGCCGAATGGCCAGTCCTAAGGATCTGCTGGAAAGCTTGGTGCAAGATCAAAGCCAAATGTAGCTCTAACCCTGCAGAAGCAGGACAGACATCAACAGCAGCGACAGGGAGCTTCAAATTTCTGTAGGGACCTCAGCACCTACCTAGCAGCCTGAATGACCTGGCATGGCAGAGGTTAACTCAAAGGGCCAAAGAGGGGGAGGGAAACATTTTAAATTAGAGGAATATTTATCAGCTAAAAGAAAATCCTCCCTCTCCATTGGGATCTGCCTTGGTAAACACAGAAGGCACAAATCAACCTAATTGCCCAGCCAGCCCCTCACCCCACATCCAGCCAGTGTGCAGAGCTGGTCCCCTTTGCTCTCTCCAGCAGGACGTTCTGCAGCTTTCCTCCTCTGAAGTTTGCTTACATTACTGGCTCCCTTTGCTGACATTGGCAGCTCGCTCAAGCCTTTGCAAAACTATTTTTTCTTAGATATACTTAATCTGTCTTATTTCTGTCCCATCTGTGAGAAAAAAAACGGCCACAGCGCAAACCGATCTGCGCAGCAACGCTGCCAGCTATGCAGATCCCATGACCTCCTCGCTAGGCTGCAGCAATGTTTTCTGTTCATCTTGTGCACTCACCCATATCCCGCCCCTAAGCAGCATGCATTTGAAAGTCCTCTTAAAGACCTCTTTCAAGGTGAATTAACTGACTCATGCATACTATATTGCTGAGTGTGGACTTCCAGAACTTTCTTTTTTCCTTATAAAGTTTTAAATAGGTTTAGACTGAAAATCTTCCCTGAGGGATTTCACGTGTTCTTCATACATGGGTCCTGTAAATGAGGTTGGATGTGTGCCGTGAGGGAATCTGCTAGAACGCAGGGTGTTCCAAACAAGGTTACATAGACCATTAATGTCATATAAGCTGCTTCAGAGAGATGCAGGACCAAAGAAGAGAGAAAGTAACAGCTGTACCCATGTCAACTGCTGGTGGTGGTGGAATTAGCACTGCCAACGATGGTACCGCATGAAAAGCAAAGGTAGGATGGCTGTTGCAACGGCCATAGGAATTAATTCAAGGAAAGTCTATGGCTGTGGTGATCCAGGAAGATGGACTGAATAGTCTCACCTGCCCTTTTTCACCTTTTATTTAGGTACCTATCAAAACAGCTAGGTTGGCCTATTTTGTGAGACAATTGCCGGAAGGATGTGAGATGGTGGCCAGCAACAGCTGCTCCATCTAGGGCCATGCTGGCTTGCCAAGTGCTGGAAAAGTCTCCAGGACGCAAGGACAATGAGACTGTTTCTCTCTTTCTGCCACCTCAGGTAGCACTGTATTAGTATTAAGCCTATAGTTTGGAGACACGAACGACATGTCATTATCACAAGATCTGTAAAACCACTTCAAGCAACTGTAAATCCATGTGTGTCTGTAAGTCCAAACATTTGTAAATCTATTCTCACCAACCGGAAATACATGAGTCAGTGACTAAAACAGGCATATATCCACAGTTTTTACAGGAAGGCAGAAAGACGTAATACCTTTGTAAATCAGTATTTTAAACCAAAATTTCCTGAAGTAAATCAGTAAAGCAAAGATCTTCATAGAAGTACCTACTTAAGCACTTAACTCTCCCTTCCACTCTCCCCACTTCTGAATGAAGGAGCAAGACACAAGATGGTCCTTCTTGACTGACAGGTCAAGCTATACTCTTATACTACTTCACCTTCTCATTAAAAAAAAAATCCATGGCCCAGTCTGCAGAATATTAGAAAATCATCTTCATTTATATATAATTTTAAAATTGACTAAACCTTGAATTTTTACCTCTTATTTTTTATTTTCCCCATTTTATTTGCTGGCTCACTGGCCAGCGTGGACATGTACAGGTAACGGTCACCTTCCTTTGTTTGCAGACTGCCTCAGAGTTACAGATGAAGGAGTGCTGCTCCAGACGATGCTACTGGGGGGTGTTCTCCTTGGTACGTCAAGGAGGTGAGAGTCTTCTCAAGATACCATGGACCATGTGCTTCCTCCACGTCTGGAGACACTGTAACTCCACAGTGCACAGTAGCACAGCAGAGTCCTCAATGCTGAATCAATTCAAAAGAACCAGAGTACATGGAGTTCTTGGGAATAAGGATATAATTACTGCATTTTAAGTTCTTCTGGAAAAATGTAGAACTGGCATTTCTTTGGAGTTAATGTCTTTTCCTGCTGTTCATTCTGGCTGGAATCATCCTCCTGTCTTTCCTGCCTAGCATTCATCTGTTCTCTTCTGAAATGCAGGAGATAAAGGAGATGCCTCCTGTGAGATTGGGTCGGGAAGGAGTCGTGGTCCACAGGTGAAGCAGGGAAACATGAAAGATCTGGAACACTTATTTTCGTACGGATTTCACTTAATCAAATTATCACCAAACTGCAAGCCATTTCTAACCACTAATAACCCAATGCCTGGAAACTATTTTGAACAAATGTAAATGTACAAAATCTGGTTGATGAAAGCCTTGAAATGTAGATCCTGGGAAGTTTGTGAACTCTAGTGACTGTGGAGAAACAAAACCACAGTTTCTTTTCGTAACTTTGATCCTATTCTAGGGGCAATACACAGGCACATGTAACAGATCTTTCCTTCCTCTCTATTTTCTTGCCAAGGATGCCTTTTAAATCTTTAGAAACAGCACTATAGCTACTCCATGCTGTCTGTCCTCCAGAATTTATCAGATGTTATTTAAATAAATGCATGTTAGAATTATTCTACAACGCCTCCTGGTAAACAGCAGCCATAATGAGCCTACGTTCAGACTGAAAGGGCCAATAAAGCTGAACTGAAGTCAAATGGAACAATTTGGTATCATCCTACAGTACAAGACTGCAGTGATTAAATACTTATTAGAAGGAATGACAAAAACTACAGCCTGCCTTAGCACTGACTTCTCTTTGTCCTTTCAACCTTACAGGAAAGACATGTCACTGTATATTGCACTATGGCAGTACAACAGCTACGTCAGCTATCCAGCCATGGATAAGGGGGAAACGACCCCACAGGTGCCCTCAAGTAGTCCATGTCTCCTCCTGAGGATTTCTGAAAAGGTTTACTTTATACTTCTCTAAGTCACATGGTTCAGTGGAAAGAACCAGGCAGAACTAATTTCCTTAAAAATCATGGAGACTTTATGTTACGTTTTCCTATACTATGGGTTTTTGTTCTGTAGGTCCTTATGGTCCAAAGAGATTCTTCAGATTGAAATATCATGTTGTTTTCTTGAGACCAAAGTTCAAATTCTGATGGAGGTTCACATTTTCCCTGTAGTTATCCAGGCTCTACAGTCCCCATCACAAAATTTCTGCTCAAAAGAAAGACCCCAAGGTCAGAAATTCAGTGAAAGAGAGGATGGAAGAGATGATGTGGTTCTTCAGATGCCTACCTTGCAGCCAGCCCTTGAAACTACAATTACCCAGAAGTAAAATGGATGCAAATTCAGAAGATAAACAGGATAAAACCACAACACAGTCAAGCTGTATCCATTCCTCAATATAACAAGAGTAAATATTGAGGAAATAGGAGATTTTTTTTTTTCTGAGCCCTTGTTTGGAATCTGCCTTTTCTTCCAGGGTCAACAAAATCTCTGGTTTCAAACTTTTGCATATATGCTTTGAGAATGTGCACGCTGTGAGGGCTTGCCGTGGATAGCATGTCAAGATGTACAACAGAAAGTCATGGAGATTTTTTTCAACCTCCCTTCATTAATAGCACGAAGCAGTCACATAGAGCTTTTCATTTTCCAGAATGTTGCAAGGAAGAAGGAATGAAACCTCTGACAGATGGCTTTGAGGTAGCACTCCCATTTTGCAATTGGATAAGATGACATTCCTACTGTCATGGATGTTGGACTGCTGGAGGACACAGGCTTCTTAACTCTTCCAGCTGCACTTAGTCTCCCCCTCAGATCCATAATAGTCCTGTGGGGCACATTAGGTCTCAATGACCCAATGCAATAGGGCTAGAATTTAGGGTGTCTGCTTCAAACTGTGTTTTTGTGAAATAACTGTAGGCTGTCCAGGAGGCATAGAAAGACAAGTTAGGAAGTTTTATATCGAGGTTGCTTCTCTTGGACAGGTGGTCTTCTTTGCCTGCATCCCTGTATTTCCTACAAAATACTTTTATTCCTTCCTCCCCAGTTCAGGTTGTCTTTCGCTGTTTGCTGTATGCCTCACTCTGTCTCTGAGCTCATTCAAACTATGTGACCTCCACCATGAGAGGACAGAATTGGAGAGCAGGAAAGCTCTTATGCTATTCCTACAGTAGTGAATTCTATAGGTGTGAATTTCTATAGTAGTGCACAGTTCAGGGCACAAGTGTGGGTGTAGGAACGTGGCTACCCATGCTATTACACAGCTATGTCACATGCTTTTAGCCGAGCCAAATTGTACCCACCCAGATAAGGCTCAGGAGCCTGTATCCATCAAGTTCATGGGAAGGATGAACCACTGGAGCACTCGGTGTCTGCAGACAAAGGTGCCTTCTAATATTTCCCTCCCATATCCATTGTGGCCACCAGACATCAGCACTTCATCCTAGGCATCTGTCTCAGAGGGATAGGTGACAAGTCACAGTTTGGTATCTATCACCCCACAAATGTTTCCAAAACTTACGTCCGAGTAGGGAACTTATTTGTCTGATTCTGGAATCCACTTGTACTACTTTGATGCATCATTTCCATTTGCTTTAAGGATATTTTGTATACTCAGGAGGGGGCAAAAGCAGCTCAGCATACATGAGAATTGATCCCACCAAATCTCCATGGTTTTTTTAACTGCTATTACCACACATAATAGGAACAGCAAGAGTGGCAGAGCAGAAGCCCTACCTACCAGTTCAGGGCAAATGGGTGCAGAGGCTTTATAATTGTTGCAATGCCAGGGAAAAGAACAAATTTGCCCCCTGGGCTGAAGCTAAAGGAACAAAATTCTTGAGCCTTGCCTAAAATCACATGGGTCCGCTTTGCTCATCTGATGTTGTTCCACGGTGATTCATAAGCACTTTTCTGCCTTGCTTTCTGCAAGCTTTCTGCTGTGTGATGCTTGGCAGCAAGCTGCACAGTGAAAGCTCTGCAGAGCGCGAGCTAGGGCACTCGATAGATACTTTTTTTTTTTTTTGCAAGCAAGCTCCTGCCTCAGAGACAACTCTAGAAAATCACAGAACAGGCAAGGTCTGGACAGAATCATCGAGTATTTAGTGTTGGAAAATAAAGTCAGGTTGTGTGGCATGATAGCCATGTGATCCCCTTCCTAACACGCATTATTTCTCTTAGTAGCAACAGACAGTGCCTTGCATAGTGCTTTGTAAATAGTGATTAAGGCCAACAACGTTTCTCTGGGTTGTAGCCTTTGCACCTGCAAAAGCTGAGCTACAGAAAGTTGACTTCAGGCCACATTTAGTAAGAGCCTTACCTTGGTGTCACAATAATGAACCTGTAGACATCCCGCCCAGCAGCGTGACCCAGAGCACCTATCTTAAGTGTTCAGGCATCCAGCACAGTCTAAAGGAGAGCACTGAATTTCTGAGGAGTGACTCAGAACTTGTAAGGGTACATGTAGGGTGCAGGGAGACACGGTGTCTGTGCAGGGCAATTAGGTGTTCCTGCATGCCAAGTGAGAAAGTGCTGAGAGCCAGCCAGCTGGAAACACCAAGCCCAGGGATATATCTGAATAGGCACCTACCTCCTAGTTGGTCCTCTTAGAAGCTGGTTGACATGGCAGAGAAGCCTTTCCTAAATATCAGCTGGAAGTTCTCACTAGCAGTGCACGGGTTGTTCACCACCTGACAGCATCCACCTGAAGGAGGGGTGATGCAGACCCATGCAGGAAGGCACAAGCAGAAGATGGAGGTTGATTTGACTACTGTCACCGTGCCCATGGCATACTCCTTCCTCTGTGGGAAGGGTTTCTACTGCCACTGTTGCTGTCACTACAGGGAGCCCCTGTTTCAAAGCAGTTTGTCAGGAAGAGTTAGCTCACCTGGCAGGTTTGCCCAGCCCAGGCTTCTTCAAGTAAGCAAACAAAAAGGAGGGAATTCCCAATTTTGCACTTGTTTGCTTTTAAAACAATAAGACTCAATTCTGAAAGCTTATTTAGACTCTAGCTGGCCAAATCTCATGTGACAATTTTTTTGACACAAAACTCAGGAGGAGACAGGAACCCTCCTTGCAGACAGTACTGTCGAAGCCTCCTTAGCTATCTCAAGAGCACCTTTCTCATTTTTGAATTGCCACAGAGAAAACACTCACAGACTTCTTCAAAAAAAAAAAGGAAGCGAGGAGGACGGTCACCAGCAGTTGATCCCTCCCTGCTTCCAGCTCCTGCTTGTGGAAGAGAGATAAGGGATCTGCCCTGAACTTTGAGCAGATCTTTACCCCTTCATTCCTGTGCACACCTGGCACCACACACTGCCATGAGATTCATGGCATCATTGTTCTCAGGAGAGCTTTTCGTACGTGCTCTGCAATCAGCCCCAACTCTGCTAAATATATTAATCTCATTGTTACCACTGTATCAAGTGGGGGAAAAGAAATAAGAAATTTAAGTTTACAATCTGCCAACTATTCCAAAAACCAGAGCATTGTCAATAGTAAACAGAGAGAAGCAACAAAACAGGAGTCAGAGGAATCTGAGTCTTTCATGGTCACTGATGTAGTAAATCAGCACTGCAGTTTAACACAGCTAAATGTAGTGTAAAGTAATATGTCTGAGGGAAAGGACTGAACTTAAAAGCACATATTTAAATGTGACATTCATGCACTACCCAAGCCAGGAGAAGGAGGCTGATTTCATTAAAGAAAAATAAATCTCTGAAGACTATACAGTCCATGTATGCATTAATAAGAAGGGGGAAAAAAGGAACACAAGGATAATTTAGGCTATGTCAGAGGGGAATCACAGTGACTAGTAAAATAAAAGCAGCACAAGATGTATATTATTGAAATTAAGACTGGCTGGGGAACCTCGGAAGAGCATCCTACAGGTAGTGTGTCAGGTACCAGTGAGGATGAGATAGCGGCTTCAGCTGTTATTATCTCTACACTTAGTACAGTGATTGATGACCAAGAAGCAAACTCTGATTTAATTAGCAAGCTCTCTGTATATATTTAAGGTAGCACCTGCATATTTAAATTATGGCAACTTCAGATATTCTCAGCTTTCCACTGCACCAGTCCCTATAGAAACAAACCCCACTTCAAAGTCAGGGAAAGAGGAGAGAGCACAGAGTGGTGGTATTCCACAGCCAATGCTGAGTGGAGGAGGAGAACATTAAAATATCCTGGTCACGGAGGAAATCAGAGATCCAGATCTGTATTTTTTCAAAACCACAGAAAGCCTCTGAGAACACTCTTCAAACTGCAGGTACAAAGATGTATTAACTCCAGTGAAAACCAGCTGCTTCTGGTGGAAAGGGACAGACTGCTCCGTGCTCCTCAGGGTAAGAGCAAACCAACTCTGGCCAAGGACACTGGAGGAAAACTGGTTTTAGCAACATCATGGTTCTGCAATGGTGCAAATGACCTGGGGTACATTCAAAGAAACTCATCCGTAGCAAACTGCTGGGAACTTGCATCAGGAACATTAGGTTCCAGCAGCTGGAGGTAGGATTCCCACCAGTAGCTCTGTGGAAATCAGGTATCTCAAGGTGAACATCCCAATGCTGACCTTCCTCAGAGGTCAAGTTTATTCTCAGCAGGGAAAGAAAAGCTTCCACAGTAACCAAATTAAGCTGATCAAGAACTAACAAGAACTGGAGAAGCAACAGGAGTGGTCTCCTCCATTCTGCCTCCAGAGAAAAATCTGGCTTTTATTACAAAATTCCAGCCTCAAGCTTCCTCCCACAGGATAGACCAAGGAGGCCCAGACTTGTATGAATTAACCAAAAATAACACTTTCAGGGAGGGAGGGGATGACTGAGGGGATTGCTGATGCGATGCAGAGGCCTCTCACCTCCTTCTCACCAGTTCAACTCCAGAAGAGGTCAGGACTAAGGGGGAAAAGCCTCTGGCTTCAACCTGTTTGGTGCCCTGAGCTGATGTACTGGGAAGCAAGAGGCTGTGCCACAACCACCAACATGTGGCAGTCCCAAGCCAGTGGAGAGAAGAACAAAAACTGTCCTTCCAGCTTCAGCATTAATCCATTTCAAGCGGGTGCGAGTCGCACAGTGGCAAGGCTCAGACTGACAGCAAGCTTCAGTCCCCAGCAGCAAATCTGTTTAAAAATAGCCAAAGCAAACAGGATACTGTTTGGAGAGGGAAGGAGGCCTGCACCTTTTCGGCTCTGTTTGGCCAGCAGCGGGGATATCGTCTGGTTGATCCTGACCATCCCCATTGCTATGGCAATGTCCTATAAACAGAGCAGGGATCAACAGCTCCCTGGAGCAAGGAGGCAAGGACTGTCCTCAGGTAGTGGCAGAAGGAAAACAAGAGATTTGTGCAGGCGGGCTGAAGACTCAGTAGAGCATGTAAATGTTACCTTAATTTGTGCATCAGCACTTAAAATACCACAAGAACTGGAGCTAAAGCTACATAAGAGCAAAGCAGATGAACACAGTAAGTCTGATTCAGCCTAGGGAGACAATCAGGACAGAGCCAGGAAGCACCTACAAGCACTGGCGGGCCAAGGCTACCCCAAACGCTGCTGCTGTTCCCTGGACAAACCCCATCAGAAACTGAAGCAGATGACAGGCAAAATGCTGTTGAGCAGCAGCAGAGCATCCTTGGAGTGACCTCAGGCAAGACAAGGAGCATCACACCAAATTGAAGAACTGAAGCAGGGAAGAGCATCTTAGAGAAAAGGACCACCAGAGCCATGAGAAGCCACCAGTGAGATCTCTCTTGGAGATCTCAGTGGTCACCATGGGCTTTGGGAGCAGCAAAGGGCCTCGCTCAGGGACTATAAGTAGCACAGACCTGCCATTACAAAGCAAGACTTGCTCACCCAGCCACCATGCAAGATGGAGAAAGGGGAAAGGGAAGCATGTGCTCACTCCACGTTCTTGCAGAGAGTCTTCACAGCCTATGGCCTCTTACAATACTGGTTTCCCCACTGCAGTGAAGCAGCCAAGAAGAGAAGCTTTATTTGAGGTAGTACTTTGGTGAGGTAATTTAAGACAACAGGATTAAACTGAAACAGACAATTTGTGTTGTGCAACAGGAAATATTTCCAGACAGTAAAGTCTGTTGGGCTCCAGAGCGCTTTCCCAAGGTAAGCAGCAGAACTGGAATCTCCATCCCTTGACTCATCTGTCAAGGCTTACATGAACATTGAAAGTGTGCTGTGGAGAATACACTCACACAAGGAGAGAGGTAGGACAGGGACCCCCATCTTTGCTTTTATAGAAGTTCTATGTAGATTTGCTTTTATATAGAACAAAGTTCCATTAACAGAACAAAAAGTTGAGATTTAGAGCAAGTAAGAAAGTCAAAAAAGCCATAAAGGTCTTGGTGGTATTCAAGACCCCTCAGTTCCCATCATGATCTCACCCTGAGTGGCTTTCTCTTGTCTTGCTTTCTCCTTTGCAAGTTGCAGAAAAAAGCAGATATGAAGGAACTGATTCTTATTTCCCCTCAATTGCTGTAGATCAGGAATAACTTCACTGAAATCAGTGGAGTGATATCAGCTTAAAATGAAGTTGGTTCACATTTACATCTTAAATAATTAAGGACAAAATTATGTTCATCTTTCACTGCAGCACCTATAGGTAAAGTTTTAGGGTGGCTTAGAAAGAGACTCCTAAAAACTGCATTTGAGACAGAGGGTCATCTCTCAACACCTATATATATGGATGGATTTCTAGAGGACTTCAGGTCCCATCCACCTTTAAGCACCCAGGAGCAGCACCTGAGGCACACTGAGCTCCTCTAGTCACCGTGCACGAGCAATGATTCAATTCACCTCAGAGCTGAGTCGCCTTGTCAGTGACATCCCTGCAAAAATGTCAGCCTGTCACTCCATTTCCTTTCATATCAAGAAATACAGAGCACAGTTCCAGGTAAATACTGTCTCCTCACCTCCTTAGAGGTTCTGGGAGTGACTCCTGCTACAGCTTCTCTCCTCCTTCTGTTAGATGAGCTCATCAGCCTCTTGGCTACATCTCTGCTAGTAAACTAAACCATGCCAGAGCCCATTCTCCAGCCCTGAAGCCAACTGGCACGGCCCGACACCTACATATTCTTAAACTTTCTTATACTCTGAAACAAGGTGTCTGCATCCAAATTGCCTTTCTGGAGTGTCCTGCCCCATCCTAACTCCCAGCACCATCCAAGAGCTGTCCAGACCAACCCATGTTTACCACCAGTGTGGTGATACAAGACCAGCTCACCAGTACAGGCAGAAGCCAGCTGTGGGGAATGCTGAAAGTGAAGAATAGTTTTTGAAAAATCAGTAAGGAGTAGCACAGCACTCAGAAAGAGTCCAGGAGATGGGAAGACCCAAAAAAGCATTTTCTACTCAGCTCCATTTTTTTTAAAATGCACTTTTCATACAGGAACTGTGAAACAAACTTTGAGCTTTTACCTGGAAAGTGACTCCAGGCAAAGCTGCCAGCAATGTCTCCTGGGTCCCCTATTGCTAATGGCAGCCAGATAAGGGATGCCAAAGCTGGGCAGGGAGCTTTAACTTTCCCAGGCCATGGGAGGTGATGTACCTTGGCTGGAGGCCGGGGCAAAGGACTGATGTGCTCAGGGTGCACCCAAAGCCCCCTTTCTATGTTCCCCACCTTGCACCTTCTTCCGCTGCATTCCTGTCCTGGGGACTGGGGACCAGGGAGGACTCTGCTGCAGAACTCACATAAAGCAAGGGGGAGCTGAGGCAGCAACATGAATCAAGCCATGGCTTGGAGGTAAACACACTGTACACAAAGCCTTAGGATCCTTTTTCCCAGGGCCAACTCCAAGGCTCTTTTCCCCCACTTCTGATTAGCTGGTAAATACCGCTCATATAATTGACCTTTCTAAATGCTGCTGAGTAGCTGGAGGTGTTAGGAACTAATCCTGCCTGTGAAGACGCTGGGGCTGTGCAGCGCTGGCTCTATCTGCCGGTGTATAATGCTCTGCAAGCGCTTTTTTTCCCTCCCTTACTGACACGCTGAAATTTACTGCCCTGTGTCAGTGAGTTCATGAAAGCCTTTTAACTCTGAAAGCTCCAGGAACCGGCTCCAGCACATGCCTCAGGATTTCTCTGTCAGTTTGTTACGCCTTGTTTGTCCAAGAAACAGTCAAGACCGAACGAGTCAGGAATGACAGAAATAGTACATGAAGTCAGAGTCGCTCCACTTTAAAGCACAAACATTTGTGTCACTTTCCTACCAAATAAATAAATATATGAGTGTTCAGCGAGCAAATAAGGAAATGTCAGAAGAAAGGCATTACAGGCAGGCTTTTACAGATGCCAGCTGATCTGTGCCCACTCCTCCAAGCAAGGTAATACAAATTCCCGCAACTATCCATCCTTTCTGGTCAGAAAAGCAATCATTGGGACCATACACACCCACAAGCCCCTTGAACACCACCATAAGCAAGCCCGAATCAAAACCTGTAAATTCTAGACAGAAACTGAAAGACAAATGCGAAAGTTAAAATCCTGAGCACCCCCCGCTCTTTCTCTCATCTCCCTTCGCTGCCTTCCCAGCTTCTCCACAGCCCCACACCGGTTTCCTCCCTCCCTTAAATAGCTCTTTTTTTCCCGTCAGTCATATCAAGCCACTACAGTCTGCAAAACAGCATCAATGCCAGCCCTCGGAGATGCTGACGGCGAGTGAGACCCACGCCAGGCTCCCGCACCACCGACACTCTCTGGCCACGAACCCTTTCCCATCTCTTCCTCGCACCCTCGCCCACCCATCACCCAAACACGCAGCACCAGCAGCTCAAAGCCACCTCGCTCCCGACCACCTGCATGGAGAGGAACATAGCCATCAGCGGCGAAGTTTGCCAGAGAGAAAGGGACGTTTTTGCTCTCACCACCTTATCTTCGCAGCAGCCTGGGAAGTACAGCTGAGCTGCTCGGAGAGAAGAAAGTTGTTCTAGCGTTCAGTTCTTCAGCGTTGCCGGCAGTGGGCTGGGAGCTGAAGCCGTGGGGATGGCGAGAGCAGGAATGCGGCGTGACAGGAGAGCGTGAGGTATACTCCTGCCCTCTCACATCCTCCCCAAAAGCCACCAGTGGGGAGGGCGGACGCCTTGTACGTCTGTGGGAAGAGAGGAGAGCGAAGCAGAGCGCGGGAGCGAGTGTCGAGGAGGGCAGCAACAGGAAATGACACAGAAACTTCACCAGGCTCCAATCCAAACTTGGCCCCTGACATGGAAAGAAAGGGGAGGCAATTTGGGGTGGGGGGTGGGAGGGGAAGACAAATTTTTCCCCCTCGTTAACCAGCCTAAAAATCTGCTGACTGGAAAAAAAAAAAAAAAAAAAAAGACAGGACTGTGACAAGTTTTATTAAAGCATGCAGGGGGGTGAAGCAGGGGGATTCCCATCACAGTTTATTTATTTGAGCAGGAGTGGCGTGATGATGTTAGACGCTGAGAGCAAAATGCCATTTTCAGCAGCTTTCTGGCTCTTCTAAACTCCTCCAATGCTCCAGCTTGCCCCTGAGGGCAGCAGGCGGGAAGCAACGTCCCCCTTGCACTCAGTGGGTCTCCTGCCTGAGAGAGCCCAGCTCTTTCTGCCTGGGGTTGCAGGCAATCGCTCTGACACGCAGCACTGCCCGCAGCTCCCGGTGTGTGGGGACAGTGGAGGAGATGAGCCAGGGCTGCTGGGGTCCTGTGCCCAGCCTGGTGAGGAGCTCACGGCTCCACATGCCTCAGGGACGAGGCAGGCGGAAGCCCAAGCATTGGTGAGGCATGATGATGGCATGACCCACAGAAGTAGAAAATCACACTGGGCATGTGGTCAAACCTTTTCCTTGATGGATACAGGATACTGCCTTAATTCTCAAAGAATGCACAAAGATGGATGGATATCTTTCAGTGAGGCAAATCCTCTGAATGCCTCTCTACATGCTGGGTACAAAACGACAACGGCTATTGAACTAGGTGACAGATTCTAAAGCATTCTTTAGACCTAATACCTGATATGCATGTGTCCTTGCAGGCAGCCCACACCTAGACTGACTTTAGGCTCTCTGTAAACCCCACCTGCCTGTGCAGTAGGCAGTGCCATAAACACTTTGGTAGGAGCCCATGGGACTTTCTAAGGGATCCTTTTGTCTTCCCGATTTGGGACCCACACCACTGCTGTAGTGTGGATGATGTGTCCACACAGCAGGTCACTATTGACTGAGGAACAGGTCAAACGGGAACTTTGAATTGGAAGTAGGTGAATCACCCCTCATCCTGCCCACAGACATCCTGCCAGATACAGTAAGCTCTAGGGATAGTTGGAACCCAGGTCTAATCTCAGATTCAACTCTTTCCTGGAAATAAATTATTAACAGTCATTCCGGCCACAAATTTAAAAGTGGTGGGAATTTTTTTTCCTTAAAATTGAGCTTTCTCAGGCTAAAGATCATCTCACTGAGACCTCTCCACTCCCCAATGAGTTTAATAGAAATATAATATTACTATTAAAATAAGAATTTTTAAATACTCCTATTTAATAGACATTCATTAAGGCCAGGTGAGATCATTCATTTTATCATTTCTATCACCTAGTCTGATTGCCTGGCTAGCTGAAGCCACAGAGTGGTGTCCCCATCTTTCAGGGAGACATCCCACCCTGAATCAGAGACTCGGTGAAGAACAATCTATCCCAGAGACGTTATTTCAGCAGCTATCACCTTGTCAGGAAGAAAGGCTGCTTTTTTAATATATTTTTCTGGCCTCATTCTCCACCCTCAACCCTGGCCATCACTCATAAATTTGCTCCAGGAAGCTACAGATCAGGCATGGACAGAGAAGGGCTGCAGCCCACCGTGGTACAGCCCAACCTCAGTTTCCCTCAGCACAGCAGGAATACTTCACATCGAGGCATAGCTGGGGTTCCTCTGGTGTTTTGGTTGAAAGGGCCCAGGCCATGCAGCTCTAAGTGGAGACTGGAGCTTGCAGTTCCCTTGCCATGTAGGCTCGACCTTACAAAACCTCAGACAAGTTATCTCATAACCTTGTCCTGAATAAATAAAATCAGCTGAGCTTTTTTAGTCTCTCACAGTAAGACAGACTTTACGGACAGACCACAAATCGTGCCTGTCACTCTTTCAAGATCCATTTCCATTGCATTAAAGTCCTTTCTGAAGTGTGCATACCAGAACTGGATGTGCTTTACAGTCACAATGTCAATTTTTAACACGCTTACACTGATACCCAGCTACTCCATCAGAAGCATCACCCTCTTTGCTGTGCCTTTGTGGATGTGGTAGCGTGTTAACAAGCTGAATTAGGGATTTATTGTTATAGTATCATTTTACTCCAAACTTCAACCTAAAAGACAAAACACTTTGAGATTTGGCATATATACAGTGTTCAACATATGCTTTGATCCAAACAAGGGCTTTGACCTGCCTAACCTTTCGTGTAGTTTTTTCTCTCTTGTGAATGACTTGAGCACAATTTTAAGGTATTGGTTGTCACTCCCTTAACAAGAGGTTATTTTCAATTAATCATAGAAATATAAACAGAGCCTTCTATTGAGTTCAAATAAGCTCAGAATAGTTATGCCCTTAAAACAGATGTCTAAGGCTGTGTTTCCTTTCAGATCAGAGATGGTGTACTGCCAAAAAGAGTTCTTGCAGATCTCTTTGCTCAACAAGCTCAAAAAACTACTATCATATTGACATACTCCAGTGTGACCCATTGAAGTCCGTGAACGAGGCAGCCCATGATGCAGATTAGGGTATCCAGGCCAAAATCAGATTTGCAGGGTCTTTATAGATTAGTGAGACTAGAGGAAGGGAATTAGATTGCACCATAGTGTTTCAAAGTAAGGACAGCCCTGTACCAAGCCCTGCATGCTATGCCTGTTTCCCCATGGTTCTAATCCTGACAAGGTAAAACAATAAAAACAAAAGATTAAGAGACTGTTAGTGCACTTTCTAATGAACTGAACAGGGTCAGGGCTGGTCTTTGGCCATGGGGTCCACAGGAGTAGTCCAGCCACACACACGCTGGAGGTTAACGCCCTTAACACCCAAAAGAGAATGGCCCTATCCAGATCACTTGTTGAGAATGAGCTCTGGCTCATGTTCAAGCCATGCCAGAGAGCTGCTGCTGGACTGGGATAAACAGGGACCACGATAAAATTTAACACTCTGGATAAAAGTTTTCCAGTGGCAGAGCCCTGATGCTATTTAATTAACTTAACCAATTAACTAAAATATAGCTAGTGTCAGAACGACAAAAGCCACTCAAGACCTTTTCTTCATCCCAAAGCCTTGGATCAATGCCAGCTGGCCCCTGTGAGTCTCAGACTTTTCTATACAGCTTATTTGTGTAGAAATCCTTATTTCTTGCATTTTGATATTTGTCTGTAAGCTGTTAAAGGCAAGGAGCACATCTACCTCTAGAGCTTTGCCCTTGCAGTTAAAAGCACCAGTGCAGCTCCTTAAACACATGGGGTGGGATGTCTCTCCACTCAGCATAACCATCTCAAAAGTAGATCTGGACTAAACACCTGTGCTGTCTCCCTGTCGTTAGTAAAGAGAGACTGACACTTGAGGAGCATAGTTTGTCTTATCCAAACATAGTTTAAGACAGGTGAGATGAATCGCCTCCGGAGCTGCAGCTCCTGCTCCAGGGATTATGGAGGGAGCCTAGCTAATTCTTTCAATCTCTGCACCTAATTTTTCAATGTCTAACACAAGGTCTAAAAGCAAGATTTGTGTTTGCCTGGCATAACAGAGCACAGATTATTTCATATCTATAAAGTAAACATGGTAATAGTGTCATCATGCCTTTTGATGCCAGAAACAAGTAATCAATCAGCTTTTTTGAAAGTTTGTTCTGATAAACTAAGCTTACTCACAAATAGCAACTGCAGCAACAAAATAAGACTAGTGGCAGAAAAGGGTCCAAAGGACAGGTTTTGCCTGTTTCTTTGTGAGGATGTGCAACACTCAATCCCTTTCTGATAGTCGCTCTCCTGTGAGGACTTTAGGTCTGAAGGTTTAGCTATCCTACCCAGACAAGCAACTAATGAGATTCTAGAAAGAAATAACACATTTTTGCATTTGGGTGCTATATAAAGAGAATGAATAAAGGCTTTGTTTCACTTCTTTGTCTTGCCCTTTTTTTTTTTTTTTTAAATGAGAACTGTCCAGAGCTCAGTTTGAAATCCAATGGTGACATGGTCCATGGTGGAAGCTAGCAGGACCTATGGATGAACAACCCGCACTACCCTGGACAGGGCTAGAAGAGGGGAACGAATCTTTTTTATCCTATTGGTAGATCTGTAAAACCTCAACACTAGTCATGTGCCAAATTATTGTTTTTATTAGCTATACTCTTTCCTTGTTTTATCATTCAGGGGGAAACTACTTCTCTTTGAAAGACCAACTTAAATCACTTACAGCAGCAGGATTAAGGTCTGGTGTATTCAGACAGAAAGAACAGTCTCACATACAATTTTTTTGTTCAATACCTTTCATTTCACGCTAGAATATCTGAATCCCACAGGCAAAACAATAACGCCACAGAGATAAGGCCTCATCTGGCTGTTTCAGTTTCATAGAGATCATTGCATTTTTCATATGTTAACATCAGATTACTTGCATTTCATAAAAAAATATTCCTATATCTTTCCAGGTGTGCTTGCTCCTTCCCATATTATTTTTGGTATTTATGAAGCCAGCTACACAGATTTCACAGGTGAATGACCTTTGAAAATGAATGAAGATCTGTAACATTTACATTCTATGTATTTTACAGCAGGAGAAAAGCTGGTTTCGGCTTCTAACCGCTCTACCCCCTCCCCCCGCAAACAAAGAATTGTTTCTCTCCAGTTCATCCCTCTCCAGACAAACCTGACCTACAAATGGCTTTCTCATAACTCAGCAGGCTAGTTTAGTCCTCAGATGGATTTATCATTAACCACCTAAGCACATGTTGTCCATTCTGTCTGACCTAATGAATGTGCTGTAAATAAAATATCTCCAAAAGCAGGTTTCACCATACTTAGCTAAGCTGTTGCTGCAAGTCCTTGTAAATCCCAGCCCCACTTATGTTAGAAACATTAATCACTTGATTATAATTCAAAGCATCAGCTCCGTACAGCTGAAACTCCCTAGCACTTGACTTTGGCTAGACCTCTAACCTCAACTTATCACTTTGAGGCGTACTCCACATTTTCTTCTCTGATCTGTCTCTAATGCAGAAAAGACGTGGAAAGTCACTTTTGAAAGGTATTTTTAACCTAGGACTGTCTCATTAAAAGGTGAACTTAGTATGGAAAGTCAATAACAAAACCTTTCCCACTCTACTTGGCTTAGCAATCTGAAAATACCAGAGGTGTATTTCACCACAACTTATGTCATTTAAAACCAAAGCAACATAAATAAAGAGAAAATTCTTTTAGAAAATACACCATGAGTGTAATTCCTACCTATCACACAAACATTTTATATCATCATAGGATTATCTATAGAGCTTTGTATTGTCCGTCCTGAAGGAAA
Organism: Coracias cyanogaster; assembly: GCA_033124195.1. Lineage (NCBI taxonomy): Eukaryota > Metazoa > Chordata > Aves > Coraciiformes > Coraciidae > Coracias > Coracias cyanogaster. Next base: position 41,362 of record JAVSBS010001681.1, read on the forward strand.
GAAGCTGAATCAAGCCATCTATTAATTCTGACTTGTCTGGTCATTCACTAAGAGTGTACATGGACACCTTGGGTTGTTTTCTGCTTATTTCAGTTGGCAACATAGAGATCATATTCTATCTTGACCAAAGTTTTCAAAATCCCAGGGAAACAAAAGATTAATTGTAGGAAATTATTTTTAAACATCATATGCTTTAGTCTGGAAATAGAAAGATAAAAATAAAACTCCCAGAAGGACAGCCACAGCCAATGAGAGCCCGAGAGGAAACAATCACACATTCTCAGTTCTTCTGATAAATGTTCTTCTAGCCTTATTCATCAGAAGTTTGTGACGTCGATAAATCACTGAAGTATGATAACAGATGAAGGTGATTTGGGATGTAAAATGATCCATGGTAAAGGATTACAATAAAGGAGGAAAAGGAAGGGGAGCCAAATACAGTTTTATAAACTGCATCCTCAGCTTGTGAAGACTTGTAGATAATAAATGTCATTCCTTTTTCACATTATCTAGGAGATTAAGTATGTTTCTCAATGTATAACTCCTGGGAAGCCTCTGTAGCACCTTCTCCAGTTACTCCAGGAGGTTTACATTACAGCAATTGCTTTATTTTTCCATCAATTATTATTTCATTTACAAAGAGGAACTTAAAAGTACCTTTCTTCTTTTAACCTCTTTTGGAGGAAGTAGGCTCCAGTGGCAGAAAAGGATAATCCAGGCAAAGGACAAGTGGTTTTGACCTGCCAAGGTTTGTCAGAATTTGCTTTGAGATTCCAGCAAGTTTTCTAGTATGACCTTATCCTGCCTGAATGATGCTGTGTCACAGAGATGTCAGCAAGGTCTCCACCTCCCTGATTAGTCTATATACAGAGCTGTTGGTTTCTATATGCAGCAAAACCACTCAGCTATCAATCCACGTGTATTGCAGTTTGTGGTTTTCAAGGAATGCATTTCCCAGAGCACTTCAGAAGTAAATAAATGCATTTGAGATGCTATTACTGATGAATCAGTTCCACTCTCTTCCTTCTGCTAGTGGGCTTTATGCTGTAGAATACATCCCTGGTCATCTGAAGCAAACCAAAGTCATGCTTATATACTACAAATTCAAAACAGAAGATTATTAAAACAAGGCAGCTTGCCAATAAGGCAAAATTTGCCTGAAGCAATAAAAGCTAGAAGCACAGCAGATACCTAGGAGAGAAGGGACAGAAGTGCAGTGGATGCCTTTGAGGATGCTTTCAATTGAAACAGAAATTTGAGTGCTTCCCATGTAGGTTTTAATCAGTTTTGCCACAACACAGAGAGATCTCCAAGCTGATACCCCACCAAGCTGGCAATGCTACCTCATGCTGCAGGACGGCATTTAGTAGGTAAATACATCAGCTTCTTGAACTGACAAGCCCTACCAAGCGAGCACATTAGCCTGGGACAGCATTTCTGTTATTTCTGTTCTTGCCAAGGTTTCTGTGTGTAGCTATCTTTAAAGGAAAGTACTGAAAACACACATGAATGGACATTAAATTACAGAATTTTCCTCCAGGCTTTCTAAGCCATCATGAGCAAGAACAGGAGACGAGTACATGTTAACATAAATTCTTAGCTGAGATGTCTAATTTTACCCATATAGAAACTGAAAGAGGGGGTAAGAGGGGAAAACTAAGAACAAAAGACAACAAGAAAAAGAAGAGAAAAAAGAAAGACCTACAAATAAGCTCTAGCACCTGAGAAAAAGAGAGCAGAATACCTGGTATCCACTGTTGCAATCCAAGGTCTGCTGTGAGTGGACACCCGAATCTGTGGCATGGAAATGAGTCAGAATTACTGTCTCAGGGAACACACTCCACCGGAGCAGTCTAACTCATCTCGGGGGATAGGTAAGACTCACAGATCTGATTTTTGCTGTATGATTCTTGCCAGATGTCTGGCTGTAGACAACTGATCACTAGCAGACTACCTTAAGATAGTCTTCACCTGAGACACACAGGTTCCACCCTGAGAGCACTTAATTCTTCAAATGCAAATAACTGAGTGCTTTCAATCAGCATAGGGATAACCTTAAATTACACCTTCAGGCTACAAAGCCTCTGCTCTTGAAATATGGAGGCAGCTCAAAGAAATAAAGGGGTATCCAGGCCCTCTTTCCATTGCTCTTGAATGAAGCACTGTATAGATTTCTAGCTCTGGATTCAGGCCTGGAAGCACATCTTGCATACATTAGATTTGTGCTACAGTAAAAAAAAATCATTTACTTCCACAAGCATCATAGATGATGAAGAAAATTCCTGGTCTGAAACTAAATATTATTATTATGTTACATTGAGACCAACTCATTAAAAGCTGATACCAAAGCCATGAAGTGTCAGCTGCAGAGCCTCAGTCTGCCACAGCAATGTTCCTCAAGTCAAATGTTTGAAAATCCACCCCTGAGCTAAGACATCAAAATCTTCCTGAACCACATGGATGGTCTGCCTTTGGCACAACAGCAAGAAATTACATGTATCAACTAGGAGTCACTTCACTGCAATACTCAACCAGTATCCCTTACCCACAGGAGGTAAGGAATTGCAACAGAGGAAAAGGAGGAGTCTTTGGAAACACACTACAAGACACAAGAACACAGCCCTTCTCAGCAAGCTTATGTCGCACAGTAGGCATGGATAAAACACTGCTGGCTTCCAGCGCTAGTGTTGTGAAGATTTTGAAGAAACCTCTTCCTTCTTGGCATGGCATTTGTTGAATTTAATAGCCAGAAAGACATTTAAAATTGGAGGTGGAGCTACCTCTGGTCACAGGAACAACCACATTTCCAGCAGCAGCACTGTTGCTAGGAAGCATTACATAAATGAGTTAATGTCAGGTCACAATCAGAAGATGATCAGAGGCAGAAACACTCCAGTAGCAATTATTTTTCCACAGCGCAGCCAAAAGCAGGCAATTTTTAAAAAACAGTAAAAGACTGTGGTTGTAGACACCATTTATTAATAGCAGGATGGCTTTGCACACAGTTTGCACCACTGACACCAAGACCGTCTTTGCTTGCACTAAGTTGGTGAAAATGACCTAGATTTTCAACAGTTATTTAAATTAAGACACACAACTTACTGGGAGACCTTCTGTGGAAACCTCCATGTTCTGAGGCCAATGATTTGTTCCTAATTCCAAATCCACTCAGTAGCTACTTAGCCATGAGCATGTCCCAAGTACTAGAGAAGAAAACATGAGATCAAGGATCCTTTTCTTAAAAATTAAAAGGGTAATAATAATACACAGAGGAGTGATGAAAGCCTTTATCCCACTTGCATAGCACTGCTGATTGCTTTCTCATTTCTAACAGAGATTACAGAGGAGAGAGAAACAGAGAATATGAGCCAGCAATGTGTCCAGGTGGCATAGAAGGCCAACAGCATCCTGGTTCATATTGGAAATTGTGGCCAGCAGGACTAAGAAAGGGGTTGTCCCCCTGTACTCAGCACTGGTGAGGCTGCATCTCAAATACTATGCTCAGTTTTGGGCCCCTCATTCCCAGAAGGACAGTGGGGTGCTGGAGCATGTCCAAAGAAGGGCAACGAAACTGGTGAAGGGACCAGAGAACAAGTCTTCTGAGGAGCACCTGAGGGAACCAGAGTTGTTTAGCCTGGAGAAAAGGAGGCTGAGCGGAAACCTTCTTGTTCTCTACAACCACCTGAAAGGAGGTGGTTGTGAGGTGGGGGTCAATCTCTTCTCCCAAGTAACAAGTGATAGGACAAGAGGAAACAGCCTCAAATAGTGCCAGGGGTGGTTCCAATTGGACATTAGGAAAATTTTCTTCACTGAAAGGGCTATCAAGCATTGGAACAGGCTGCCCAGGTAAGAGGTTGAGTCATCATCCCTGGAGGTATTAAAAGATGTGTAGATGTGGCACTTACAGACATGGTTTAGTGGTGGACTTGACAGTGTTAGGTTAACAGTTGCACAAGATGATCTTAAAGGTCTTTTCCAACCAAAACGATTCTATGATTCTAAAACTCAGAAGAGATACACATTTCACAAAAAACAAACCGCCTTAAAATCCTATCAAAATAATACGCTACACTTCAAACATTCCTCCCCAGAGGGGAGGTTGTGAAAACAATAGTTGAAAGATATATAATAATTTTGCTTAATGCACTAATGGAAGATGTTCAAACGCTCGTCTGATGGATGCAGGAATAGAACAGAAAGTAAAATAGTTCCGTTCAGGTCAGGTGATCTTCCCAAAGATTCCTTCTGTGTGTTTTCTAAAGAAGCACATATTCAAGAGATTCTGTATGCAAAGTGCTACTCAGAAGGGAGTAGGACACAATAATAACAACCACCAGACACATTTAGAATAATATTAAAAATTAAAAGCTCTTAATGAAATCCAGTAGCTGCTTGTGTGTGGGCCTCCAGCTCACTGCAACACAAGGCTTTTCTGAAACTTCTGGAAGATCTTAGAAGGTGGTAAATACATTGATGCTCTCCATACACTACATACATTAGAAAGGAGTAAATAGGCCTATCATCATAGATGTGTCTGCTGCACATCAGTCCCAGGCAAGAGCACAGAATAGCTGTGACGGAACTCAACAAATAATTAATGTATATCAACCACGTGTAATGGAAAAGGAATCTTGAGAAATTAATCTAGTCTCACATTTTGATGAGACTACAAATGAGGTTGATAAAATTAATAGGGTTGATGTAATGGGCTTCTGAAAAGCATCAGACTTGAATTATTAAGTAATAAACTTGACTTGTTTAAAATCAGCATAGTACAGTGAAGATGAATTGGTGACCAGCTAACCGATACCTTTCCAAATTAAATAGTAAATGGCAAATGTTCACTCCACAAATGAACTTTTGGTCCCATATAGATCCTGGCTTACCAGTTGCTATTTAATATTTTTATTGCTGACACAGAAGAAAAAGTTAAATTATTACTTAGTAAGTTTGAGAAATTTGTGGGAGTGGTATGGAATAAAGCGGACAATGAAGCTAAGCAATCCAGAGAGAAATCCCGTAAAGTGCACATAAGCCAACAGTATCAATTTCAGTAGAGACGTATGCAAAGTCCTGAATGTAAGATTGAACAGTGGAGATCTTGCTTCTCAGACATGAGAGGGGAGGCCAGAAGCAAACCAGAAAAAGCCTTGCAACTTACAGAATCTAACCGGTTTAATATGGAGTACCAGCCTGACATCTTCAGCAGGGTAATGCATGTACTAGAGATGTAATATCAAGTAGAAGAAGCAAAGAAATTATGTATCATCCCCATCTGGCACTGGTGCAACTGCTGCTGATATTCAGAGCTTATTTCAGAGGCTGCAGGTACCAAGAAGTGGGAAAGAATTCAGGCAAAAACCACAAGAATGAAGGAGAATTGGGAAACTTCATTCTGGAGAAAGACATGAGAAGATTTGCCTCTTTAATTTTAAAAAGAAAAGGCTGAGAGGTCTCTTAATCACAGACTTTAAGTATCTAAAAAGAATAAGAATTAGATAATAAGGTTTCTTCAAGCCTTTAAAGATATAGCAATGGCCAATAGCTAGAAGTTAAATCTAGACATTCAGAACAGAAATAAACCCAGTTTCTTTGAGAATTTTGCAAGGGTTGTGGGATATTTACAGTCACTGGAACTCTTAACTTTTTTTAAAGTTTCACTCCAGTTCAAACAGCAATTAATTTAGGGATGTTTTATGGCCTTTTGGTCTCAGTAGTCTATCAATTAAGTGACAGGGTTTCAAATGATTCTGTGGGAGGCTATTTTACAACCTAATAAATGTCATATTTGGGAAAAGCTTCATGGAATTCTGCTTTTTTCTTTAACACACTACTAAAGGACCACAATGAGTAACTGATTCCCCTGTTTTCTGTTCTTATCAAAGGACAATTAAAATAACGAGCTTTCAGCAGTAATAGATAATAATACCTTTTGTAATACTCGTAAAGAATGATCAGAGAATGAATCGAGCAATTAACTTTTAGTTCTTAGTCATTCCTCCTACTCAAGTCCCAAACCAATGTTCGCTTAGCACAGGAATATGTGATGAACTTTTTCTTCAGCCAAGCACTGAAGATGGAGAAGAAGGAAATTTGGCATTTGTGACCCTCAGACTGCCATATTTTATGGTACCTCTACCCAAGCTAGAAGACTCCACAGAGAAAAGTGAAATTCTTGCAAGGGCTAAAATAAATGTGCTCCTGTGCAGGTCCTCACCTGCTTTTTGAGTGTGGTTTGTCCCTTTTGTCACTCGTGCTTTAATTTGCCTCCTAATCTCAATCCTGCTATCCAATGTCTAAACACTGTGCCTGTTTCCTTAAGACCACAAAGAAGCAACCTCATTGTGTAAATGAAACCCATGAAGACATTCCCTGCCCCAGGGAGTTCACAAGACAGAATATAAACCAGCCTTGTCAAACTGGTGGCCTGAAAACTAAATCCGGCACAGACAATCCCACCGAATTTCTTCCCGAGCCTTGCAGGAGACCTGCACGGTGGTGTAGCGCTCCTGGGGCAGCACAGCAATGCCAAAGTCAGAAATATCTACTGGGACTTACAACTAGTGATGGACAGTGCCAACAAACGCATTGCAAAATGATAGCAAAATTGCTCTGCATTTCCTGTAGATCTCTCCCTGCCCCTCTTTCCAGATATGGGATGGGGTTATCTGTCCAGCTCCTTTTGCCCAGGTGTATGCAGCAAGGCAAGCTGCATTGCCTCATCCCTTTTCCAGCCAGCACCATGCCCTTCTTCCCTCAGCAGGACTGCTTAACACCCACAAGCAAAGTCAGGAGGGGGTAGATGACCTTTTAAGACAGAACTTTTGTATTAGTAGTTGTAACCACATTACAGAACTTCATAGTACCTTAATAAGACAAGTTTCCTGCATTAAAAAAAAAAAGAAAATCTGTTTACCATATATAATTTTCTTTCTCATGTGCTTCACTATTCATCTCTTTCTTCTCTCTATAGCTGGGGTATAAGCTGCTAATTTAAAAATCTTACAGTTGAGTTTCTTAAACTTTTTTTTTTCCTTGCTACTAACAACTTGAAGAGGCACTAAGTAGCTTTGCTAGGAAGTCTTAAGGATTATGATGATACCTTTTTTATATAACTTTCTAATGTGAGTTACCTCTAGAAAAATTAGGAAGGTTTGTATTTTGGTAGTCGAAGTGAAGTCTCTTGAAAATACTGTCCTAAGGGAATTTCAAACACAAACAGCCAGTAAGGGAGATATCTACCTCTGTGCTTGCAGACAACAGAATTAGAAATGTACCTGTGGGGCTTATGAGCGACTAACGGGTGAAAAGTACCTTTTTTACTTGGTTAGTGGCATACTTGGCTTCTTTGACAATCAAGTCCCCGTTACACTGGGCCAGGTTTACTTTTATATTGAATATACAGAAACTAGTACAGTAAGGCCCAGTTCATTTGAACTTAGGACAAGATGTAACGTAAATAGTAAGACTGCACTTGTCTGTGGTTTAGTTGGCCACTCCTTAGTAGTGGTGGCTTAACAACTCTTTCTAAAAAGTCACCATGGGACTGAATGCTTTTCATCTATTCCTCTGGTTTTTTTGAATGTGTGGATAATGATAAAATAATTAATACTGAAGAGAGAAACATTTTGATGTTTGTAACTTTCCCTGAAGTGATAAGATATTTTAGAAAGGTTCATGTTGGGTGGTGAGACCCTGGCCCAAGTTGCCCAGGGGGGTTGTGGATGCCCCGTCCCTAGAGGTGTTCAAGGCCAGGTTGGATGGGACCTTGACCAACCTGGTCTAGTGGGACATGTCCTTGCCCATGGCAGGGGAGGTGGAACTAGATGATCTTTGAGGTCCCTTCCAACCCAAACTGATCTATGATTCTATGAATCTTTGTACTCAAAGCAATGATGATAGTCCCCAAAGGACAGTCTTGAAGTGCAGCTTTCACTGAGTAAATCCCAGGCCTCTGGAAACATGCTGAGGAACAGTAAATTTAGTAAGGAAACAGAGACCCTGCAACTCCCTACTGCTTCAACAGCCCTCTGTCTGAACTGTTTAATAGTATCAATACTTGTTAAAATCACAACACATGTTCAAATACCAGTACAATGAAACAGCGTGTTTACGGGGTCAGCCAGGAGGCTCTGGTATGGAGACTCTAACGTGGACAAAGTTGGACAAACATTAGATAAATAAATGGAAGCGACTGAATCATAGTGGAAACCATGAGAACTCACGTTTGCTCTAAATAGTGGACCTCATGGGCCTAGATTTCAAAGTGAAGCATCTACAGACAGGTGCATTCACTAGGACTTTAGGTAGAGCCCCTAGACTGAACTTTTTGGCACCATTTTCTGCGATTCTGATTTATCCACAATTTGCTAGATTAAAAGTTGTTAGTATTAGTGCTTCGGAAAGCATGATCTCTCCCAAGATGAGCACCATCTCAGCACTGAGTTTACATCATAGCCAACCCTCCGTCCAAGTCATTAATAAGGATCTTAAGCAAAAACAGCTTAACATTGTTCCCTACTCCCCTGAGGTATCTCCCACCAAGTGTTGGCATTTATTCATCACTATGCGTTTCTGGTCCCCCCAGCATGTTTTCAGTCTGTTTTATAATCTTCCTCTCCAGTCAATCTAAATTAATTTTTCAGCTCAGTCTTCATGAAACAATACATTAATTGCCTCAGTACATGGACAGACATCTTATTTACATAGATTAAATGACCACATTCTTTTCATCTACTTGGTCTGCAGTTGGATCAAACTAAGTGATTAAGTTAGGTCTGGATTTGCTCCTCACAAATCTGCGCAAGTGTCATTCATGTTCCTTTCCAATGGTAAAGTTAACTTGTGTAGAGGGTCTGCATACCTCCTACATGTCACTAAAGGAATTGAATTAATAACTAAAGCGTGCTGTGAGTCACACAAAAAACTCAATAAACTCTTCTTCACCAGGGATGAGGTTTGCTTTAACTGCTTACAGATTTACTTCGTTTAGTATTTTCTTCATTATTCCATTAGGACAAAATTCATCCCTTTATTTTTCCACCATTTACGTTCTGTTTTGGTAACTATCTTGAGGGTTACCTAGCAAACACATGGCTCCATGTGAACTGCATGGCACAGCAAATTCTTCTTTCCTTATTTAGATTGTTCTACTAGAGATGGAAGCCAAAGTTATTGGATGCTTACTAGCTCTTTCAATGACTGCCGTTTATTCGTACAGATCAATACAACATATTTTCCTCTGTCCTCTGGTTCTTGTTTGATTATTTTGTTTTTCAGAGACAACTGTATGTGAGCCAGCTCCTTGACTAATTGCAATAAAAACATACTAGGCAGATCTGGTTTCCCGAGTTTTATTTCTAAGATTTTCCTGTTTCCTACGTCCCTGAAACTTGTCTCACAGAGGTCGGATTCTGCCCCATTCCCAATGTATTCAGTTAATGTTAGTGTCAGAAGATAGCACAGAGATTCACTAAACCCAGCAGTACTGACTTCAAGTTCTCATTCTGTGGGGCTTCCTAATGCCGTTAGACAGTTTGAGGTCTAAAATGGGATGAAAGGAGACAAGGCGAGGTAAATATGTCACTTCCACTCATAGCTCTGCTTATGGATGTTTCCCAACTTGGTGAAAGTCAGCTAGCCCAAAGGAACAACAGTAAGGTATATTGGCAGGTGAAAAAGTTAGTGTCTAGAGCCACTCTCTGCAGAGATCAGAACTCTGTTTTCCACAGTTTATAATGGGAGTCACCCCAGTAATAAGAACAGGATTCTGGATCAGTTTAATGTCTGAATCATCAACATTTTGTGAGTAAAGGTGAGGATCAGGGTCATGAAGAAAGACCTCTTCATTTCTTTGTGTCATTCCACTAAACATAAATGTGAATTTCCATCGGCAGAAATTAAATAACTGTTTCAAGAGAGTTCCTGAAGTTTAGACACACACACAAAAGAAAACCAAACATCTGAGCAGAAAAATTACATATATTGAAGAAAATTAAGCATCCTCCATAAGGGGCCCTACCCTTTTACAGCACACAGACTTCTCCAGAGAGTGATGAAGAGAACAGCTTGTTCCAGCTGCCCTGTGACTCAGAGTGGCACAAACGTAGTAACTGGCCAGGGCAGTTCTGGGACAGAAAAGTGGGGAAAAAATAAAGGCCAAATACTGCCTTAGATCAGAAGATGGTTCAGAAACTTTAAAGTAACTGAACACCAAGCTATTGAACATCTCTGGCTCCCTGTTACCTCCCACAAGTCAAAGTACCTACTGTACACATATGCAAGGGAAGCACAAGCACAGAGATGAGGGTAGACAAGGAGCAGCCTAACAGTCACAACTGTGTCTGAAATATTTTTATCTGAAAACTTCATCACTTACGTGGGTTTTGAAAAGAGAACTGAACACATCTGAAGATACAGTGAAGATCTTCAGAATGACCAGTCCTTTAGGGAGCTTCAGACTTGCACTGTGGATCCTAAGAGAGGATCTCAAAACGACCAAATTGTGGAGTCCAGCAGTGATTGTTTGATGAGATAGGAAAAGCAAGACAAAAAAGATCAAAATGTACTAGATAAGTCTCTTGATATCAGCATCTGTGACTCTTTTGCTATCAGCATTGTGACACTGAATTATTTGCCTCTGTTGTCTTGACTAAGACCTACTGAAATAAGAAACAGCACATCTCAGGCAATTTGTTCAAATCACTTTAGTTCTCTGAGTGGTGTTGATCACTTACTGAGGGTGGAGTGCAGCAAGTTGAATGGCAGGATGAATGGCAGATGACAAACATCCACCTTTCTAACGAACTTCTATCCGTGCACTTCCATGGACTCTCAATACACCTCATCACATCCTACTCTTTACCTTACTTACCTTCATCACTCTCCTGGGAAGTATCTCCATCTCTGTTTTTTTTTTTTAACACAGAGCTGAACAGGAGAGAGAATGAATAACTTGTCTAAGGTCACCCAGATCTGCCCAGGTCTCCATCACTAGTGCAGGCAGAGAGCTCAATCACATGTACTTCTGGAGCTCCAGACAAATCTTATGGCTCATTAGTCCTTAAGGACATGCTCAGATCTCTGCTGCTTGCTCCTCTCATGACAGCCTCTACGTCATCAGACATTGCAAAACCTGTCATGAGGAGGCAGAACATTTAAGGGCATAAGTACCAGCATCAGAGCTTATGAAGGTGCTTCAGGTTTGGTGTAGGTGTCTAGGAGCTGTCAAATTTAAAGACACTCAAAAAGACTTTCACAGAAGTATTCAGAGAGACAGCCTGTCTCCACATGTCCATCAGTAATGCTCAAGTGTCAACACTTTCAAGCTAGGATCTCAAGATGCCCTCACCTGCTATAGGGTTGATAATGGTCATTATGGCTATTTCATAAGTGGGGAAAGTCAGGCACACAACAATAAAACAATTCTTCTGCAGTAACTTACAGATCAGAGCTGGAATGAAAAAAAAAAAATCGAAATCATGGCTCAAGTATCCTGTATTATCTACAAAGTGATCAAACCACCCCTCTCAGAGTTTTCTCTTCCACTCCCTTTCTGTCAGCCCCACCTTCCTCCAATTGTTTCTTTGCTATTTTCATTTCCTTTCCCATAGTCTTTCCCACTGTCCCTTTCCCAGAAGCGATCCCTTCCTCCTCATTCTGTAGCATTGCCTCAGGTCTTTCCCTAAATTTCATTGCATTGGTCCATCTCCGTAGTACCAGAGCTGCTTCTCAGGAGGGGAACATGCAGCTGTTGGTGGCTGGAAAGTAGCCAGCGGACTCCCCGTTCCCCCAGCTACACTGCAGGAGGATGCTGAGTGACAATGTCAGCAGAGAGAACAGTAAGAGGCCTTGGCTGCCTGTTCAATACCCTGGAAGCAGCCCCTAGTCACTGGAAAAGGGATCTGAAAGAGAAAGGTTGCTTCCCTTGGCCTCACCCAAATGATTTCATTTAGCATGAAGGAAGTGTTGACAGAAGGGTCTGCATGTCACCACAGATGAGACATTCTTGGCTGGCAGGGATGTGCCTCCACCAGTCCTCCACTCCAGGAAGAGGGCAGACAACTATTCAAGGCTCCTGCTCACCCACAGCCAGGGATTGAACACACGGTATTTCAGTCTGCTTGCAAAAAGGGCTGTCAGGTAGAGCAGAGGGAGGGCACAGGCAGGACAGCCAGCTCCCTCGTGCTGTGTGGAAGGAACAAGGATGAGGAGCAGGTTTATTTATGGCACCGCTGCTCTCATTTGAGCACACAGGGGTTTGAAAGTGTACAGTTTCCATGTTAATTTATTTTCAAACTCAGGAGGAAGGGTTGGACTTAACTACTTGTGAGCATATCACTGACCTGCTCTATTAATCTATAACGTCCCCCTCCAGTGCATCTCTCCCATGATATACTTCATTAGGTAAACCTAACTACACCCACTTTGCGCTCAGGATGCACAAATAATGGGACTAGTATGGTATGCAATCGCAGGGAAATGGGTTTGAGCAGAGCACAGGTACTCTCCAAGCCTGCCTTCCCAAGCAGTGCTCCTCCAAGTGATGAAATGCAATGCTATCAAGTGTCACGACAGAAAGTACAAATAAGTAAAACATGAAGGTGCCTCTTAAAAATAAACGTTGCTCTGTGATCCTTTTCCCACGAGAATGAAGTTTCCAGTGTGCTAGCTCTCTCTCCGTGTGGTATCATATCCTGCATGGTCTGTTCCCTATAAGCTCTCAACATATGCTACAAATCTGCTTCTGCAGTACACGTATTCTAAATCAGATGCTTATGCCTTCTTCTGATCTTTTGCAGCCACACATACATACATCAGGTTTTGCCACAGGCTATCTATCATTTCTCCCTTTCCAGCATCTAAAACGCATGACCCACAATTTGGTTTTATATGTGTTTTACTGCAGTTTCCACGTAATCACACAGGAAACTTTAATTCTCACCTTATGAGGCCAAGCACAAACATGTGACACAGGACGTGGGCTGCAGTTCTAATCCTTGTCTTTCAGAAGTGTCATGAGTGTATCTCTGATCACCAATAGACTGTATTTCTCACAACTGATGGAAAAAATATCTGAATCAAATTCCTTTGCAAGCAAAGCCTTGTCCTTCATGATCAGTAGTTTACCTGCATCATTTTCCACCTCCTACCCCAAAAGAACACCTGAAGTCATTAGGGAATTGCTGCCCTCTGCCTCTGAGCTCTCCTCACATCAGCTGCAGATTAAACACAGTGCTGGCGCATGAGGTGGGCACTTTCCATCACTGTAGCACAGGCAGCTCTGCAAAGGGATGCATCACTCTGAAATCACCCACGGCACACTGCGAGCTTGTGTTGCACTGAGCCGGGGTTGGGGATGAATAAACAGATTCTCTGCATATAATATTTTATGCAAAAAGATCAACCCCTAATGCAGACCAGAATATAGTGATGAAGCAGGTACAGATTTCCTGCAGGCATCAAGGGGAAGCAGCCCCAACCACTGCAGACCCATCGTGTCTCAAGGCTGCGACTTGCCCTTCTCATCCCCTTCTACTCATTCACAAGGAATTCACCATGCCCGGCCCCTTCCCCATGCCAGCCACCGCGGCAGACACAGCTGGTCAGCATCATCCACCTCCCAGCTGCCTCTGTTTAAGGCCACAGCAAGGGAAAGAGGCTGTGGGTCACCTCAACCCTTGGCTTACTGCAACCACCTTCCAGCTGTACAAACCCTCCTGCCTCAAGGACTGACATAATTTGGCACAGCGCTCACCAGAATGGTGCTGTCTGTACACACGCATGTTTAATACATCACCAAGTGATCCTGATTCCAGTCGGACTCACCCACCACCATCTGACATCATGTTACATGTGTCTCATCCTCCCTGATGGCACATTTCTGTTTACAATCAGAGAATGTGACTCCTCCAGAAGGACATACCCCAAGCACAGGAAGATTTCCAGGGGGCATATGCCCTTGCTGGTTGCATGCAAGAAGATGGAGGATTTTTTAGTGGTGACAGGGAAATGGTCTTGTAAAATACCTGCCCTGTGCATGGAGCACATGGCACAGGAGCATCAGAGAAGTCCTGTGAACAACCAGTTGGGCTATAGCCACAAGCCGTTTCATCTGCTTCAAATATAGGCTCTACCACCTTCCAGCTGGGGCTGGAAAAGATCAGGTCTGCTCTGCCTGTGGGGCTTTGCAAATTTGTATATTCTGAACTACTGCCAGGAGTAACTTTGGTGCTGGAGGGATCAATGCTGGGGCCTGCACAGTGCATCAGTAAGGCAGTGACATATCCATGGAGCAGGGAAGCTGAGGAAATTCCCTCCCACTCTGAACTATTTCTTGGCTCTTTACGTTAGTTATCAGCCCTTGGGAATTTATTTTCCTCTCTCCGTACTTTTCTGTGGTCTGCATTATCATTTGCTAAATATTAGCACGTGCTATTTATCATGAGGTCCACAACCCTCGTCCACTCAAGGGAGCTTGTGACTAAGTCACAGCAATAAATTTTCTGATATTCTACTGGCTTTATAGCACTAAGAGGCGCACAGCTGAAATTATTATCTTGGAGCCTTCAACCCCTAATCTCACAGTGAAATGTTAGCCACCAAAGGCAGGGAGGATGCACATGAATGCAGGTTGTTTATACTCACAGTGGATTCAGACTCAGGCTCCAAGACTGCTTACTAATAATGATTATTATTTTGGCTCTACTAGTTTTAAAACATGTTTGAAGGGCTCAGGGAAACCACATTATCTGCAACTCCCTTTCAACAGCATGTTTGGTTCGTAAGAGCTTCTAGGCATGTGAAGAAAACAGGGTGTGTTTTTGGACTGGGAATCAGTTATAATAACATCATATTGACCAAAATGAACACCATGGTCTATAATTACTGCTGTTCCTCTATGTTTGTGGCAGAAAAGAATGATCTAAGACCTGACTCAAAACCTGTTGAACTCCACTGAAAGGTTTTGCAACAGGTTCTAGGACCCACTTGGACAAGACATCGTCTCTTACTGACCTGCTCTGCCCAGCGTGTTTGGGGACTTTGGACTTTCTCCCTTCAATTGCTGTCATCTATGAAGGGATTCAAATCTTGACTAGAAAGGTTACTCCGACACCTCCACATTCTGAGCCCCAAAGCCCCTTTCAGACTCATTCTTGATTAATGAATAGAAATGCTCCAGCTTCTCTTGGCTACAGGATATGATCCCAAGCACCTTCAAAGCAAATTAGAGTTCAGATGGAACTAGGAATATTTAATAGAGAGTATTAGGTTTGGTTTTTTTATTAAAGAAATAAATTAAATGCTACTTGAATGTACACGTTCAAAAGAAACACTAGTCTGACGAGATTATTTTTCAAAGTTATCAAATGAGCCCAGCCTGGCTTCCACCACCAATCTCAATAATGGTAGATGTTGTCCTACAACTTCTTTTCCCTTCCAAACAGGCTGAGAAGTCACGAGCAAAGTCATTAATATCAGAGAGGGGACCTCCTCCTGCCCTGAATGTACCAGATAGAGGTACATGGAGCAGCTGCCGCTCTCTTAGAAGGGGAGCCCAGAAAAGGGAGACTTGTTGAGCAGCTGAGTGGCCATGTCCTGTATGCAGAGGGAAGAACTAGAATTAAGGTTTTGATTTGCAACCTTACGGCAACAAAAAACAAGAGAAAGAACTGGCCAAAAATATTTGAGAGCCTAGGAGCAAAAAATAGGGTGGCTTCCCCTGTATTCCCCTATATTCCCTCTGGCAGCAGCAGACCATAGCCTTCTCCTCCATCCTTCTCTTGCCCACCCACTATCACAGGAGCCAAGGCAGGAAACATTCCCAAGTTCAGGGTTCACTGGCCATTCCCAGGCCAATGCAAGACACATTCTCCATCACACAAGGGCCAGATTGCCTCAATACTTCCCCTCTAAAAAATTGTTCTGCAGCCCCATAGCTCTTTCTGGCAGGAAAGCTGTCCTGATCTGGAGCAGGGATATTTCTAAGCATGCCAGGCTGCTGAATGCAGTAGCTTGTTATCCCAGAAAGACTGAAGAATAAACAAAGAGGGACTGGAAGAATAAAGATCAATAAACTTCCTTGATCTGGAGGTCAAATCCAGGGCATATCTGTATTAATAAACTAAAGAGCTCAAGCACCGGCTTGCAATTGTACACATATTGTAATGAACAAAATTTCCAGAGATATTTTGGCCTGTGCCCACTCAAGCAGCACCCTGGCATGGTCCAGGGAACAGCACAGCTAGGGCAATTCTTACTGCGGTTTGGACATAAAGAGTTCCTCTCTTCAAATGCGAGCCATGCCATAACGCTTGCCCTTAGGGCCAGAGAACATTTTTACTGCACAAGTGTAGCTCACAGGGACTCTCTCCTAAACGCAGTTAAATGTCCAAACCAGCACACAGCAGTGGCTGCTGGGGTGCATAGGCAATGCCTGGCAGGTCAGAACTGCCTCCTTGATGTACTCAAACTCACCCCCTGCCCTGTCTGCTGCCTGGGAGACACGAAGCGAGCAGAAGATGCTGGAGGCTGCAAGGATTCTCCCTTGGCACAGGGATTTCCTACCAGTGGGCACGGAACGAAAGTTAGTAGCAATCAGGATGCCTCTGTGGTGCAGGAACAGCAAAGTGGCCATGCTGTGGCACGCTGCTACACGTCTGCTGGCAGATGGTGCCATAGGATCGGAGCCATCTGGAAGGGGCTCTAACTAGGGTGTGCTGCCTTCTGCCAAACTCAGGGCTGGAGACTCCCTGAAGAGCCTCCAAGGCTATGAGGTCTAGCTGGAAGCTGCATGCACTAAACAGTCTGCTTTGCTGGAGAGAAGAGAGTTTCCCTCTGTTACTGGGGCTCTTCACTCCATCAGAGGGGCCCTGGCCCTTTCTCCAGGTGATATAGGTAGTCAAAGCAAGAAGCTCTTTGTCCAGCCAGATTATGTCCTCCAAATCAGGCAGGACCTCCCATGCTTGAACCATGTGGTGGTAACACACATCCAGACAGGTGAGGCCATGCCACGCTCAGCCGCACCCTGGCACCACAGGGTGCACACAGGACAGCTAGGCAGTCAGAAGGCAGGAGGGTTATAGAGGTACACACAGCTCTGCTGGTGTCACCTCAGCTGCTTTTGTGTGAACAAACATCCCACAGAGCTGGTGTGCAAAATATGGATGTGCCAGAGCATTCTGCATAACTATGTCCAGGAACTTTTGACTGCAGAAAGTTGTTATTCTTGGGTTAGTACAAAGCATTTCTAGTTGAAAATTATTGTTTTCCGTATTAGAGACTCTAGCCCTAACACCAAACCCTTGCTTCTGAGATGGGTAAGTTTCCACTGAAATTAAAAAAATAGGAAAGTTTTTCTTTTATCACTAACTGGGAAAAGGAAGGACATGGATTCCTTTCATGTCTCAAAATAGAGAAGGCACTCTTCGCTCTTCTGTGCCACAAGAAGGATAACACTGCCATGTCCATTTTGGGGATTTCTTGTTTTCAAAGACGGCTAAAACCAAGAAATAAATAGCAATGCTAGCCTTCTCTCTCTTGCATTCTTGCTGTCCTCCACAGGAACTGCTGCCAGAGCAAAGAAACTATATTAGGACCACTGCATCCCTCAGAAAAAGACAAATCCCTCCCAGGGTTTGATCCTTGCTCAGTGACAAGTGAGAGAGTCAGCATTGGATTCAGACACCCATATTTCAAGGTCTGCAATGTAAATGTCCACATGGGTATTAAGTGTGTGAGTTCCTATTATTATCAGTGCTGATTTGGTCTTTACAGTCTGAGAATAATTCAGGTGGTCAAATACTCATGATCCAGTTAAACATGAGTGTCGAGTGCTTTTGAAAGACCCTTGGCTGAAACATCAAAGGCAGGGTGTGCAAATATTAGGCAAGACCTATAAATAAAAAAAATTGCCTACAATATCATGTGCGTATACAAGGGCAACTCGGTTCTAGGTATCTAGTCAGTACAAAACCAAGTTTCTTTGGCTCACCAGCTACAGAAGAAGCTTTGATATCTCACTGAGCTGTAGACAGCTACATTCAGCATCAGAATCAAAATCTGAGTCTCATTCTGCAAAACTGAAGAATAAAAGCCCCTCAGAAGAGACATCATTTCCTATAAGCAGGTATTATTGAAGTAAATACCTAATTTTTGTCTTTTCTGGTAATAACTCATGAAACTGTCAAAGACTGGTGAGTTTAAAAAGAAGAAGATTGAAAGCAATTTTGTGAACTTACAATCAAAAAGGTGCTAGAACTTCATTTAAACATCATAAGGTTTGAAGACTCAGGGAAGTAAAGACAAATAGCCATTACAAATACATAATTTTGTAGAAAACACAATCCAGGGAAGATTTATCTGAACCTTAGATGTCAACGATGCACTTGGTCTACTCACCATGGGTTCCTTTAAAAACAAAAAAAAAAGAGAAATAAGCACTCGTAAGGTACCTGAGTTATCTACTTGAAAATGAGGTGAACTGCAACCTAGAAATGCCTATTTCTTTTCATATACTGACTACAAAGGGAGGCCAGCGCATCTAGTCCATATGTAGCTGATTATACTATAGACAGCTACATCTGGTCAGCATTAGAGTGTGTTTAATAACATACCTATTTGCAACTGCATTCCTATTCAAATAAATACATCTATGCACTCAGTACTCCATCCCTCTACTTACACTCAAGATTGTGTTCACTGCTAGTCCAAACCTTTAGTCTTGAACTTCAAAAGCGTCTGTAGGCTGGAGCTGGCTACGCTGAGATCTACGACTCACTCAGTGAGGTCCCTCAGAGAAACACAACTCACCAGGCCAAGACAAGACACCTAAGACACAGCCAGAGACATGGCATTCCCTCCATGAAGTGTGCAGAGAAGTGCTTACAGAGAAAGAGAGAGGAATCATTACAAGTCCCTTCACTTACTTTTGCCTAACCAAAATGTCAGTGCTAATGATTAAATACATTTCCTTGAATAAAGCCTATCTGCTCAAGGCTTCAGGAAACACATTTATGAAGAGCTATCACGCCAAAACTAAAGCGGTTCATATGATCCTGAATTCAAGAGGGAGCCAGCCTCGCATATGTAAAGAGCTGGTGAACCTTTTTGCAGTCTGGGGCAAGTAAATCATTTCTTGCACCAGTCTAGCTTGAAACTGAAAAATCCTGGCTCAGCCACAAGTGTGTCGGCATCCCAGGGTATGGGGCACAGTTTCTTGGCCAGCTGCAATAGGAAGGTAAGTCAGGCAGTCATCCAGAGCTATAAAACAGTGACTTGCACTGTTATTAGAAGCCTGCCTCCCCATCTGGAAATTAAATGCAAACATATGCATATGCCTAAGTGTTGCTTAAGAGAAAATCACTACCCTGACAACGCTGGACAGGAACAGGCAGGAAAGAAAAACAAAAATTACAAACCAATATCTCTGCCTTCCCTGTTTAATTTTCTTTACTGTCAGAGGCACCTATTTAATTAAGCACAGTTTAGGGGACAAAGAATGAGGTGAGGAAGGAAAGAAAATCCATTTGCTTGTTAATACTGTAATAATCTAAGAAATACCTGACAGAAAATTTACATTACACACGTTCCAACTCCAATTTACTAGGTGGCTTGATCCTCTCAAAAGAGAGCCACAACACAGCACTGACATCCTATACTTCATTCTTCACTGATACCCCAGGTATCCGCAGAGGGTTTTGATAATCTCTAATAGCACAGAGGAGAAAATTTGCCTTTCTTACTTGTGGGAATCAGGTACAGCTTTCACACAGCAAAAGTCAGACCCTTTGATCAAAATACAGCATGTTAAAAAATGTGTGTTAGTGTGTAATGCTGGGATAAATCCTGAATGGTCTGGTTTTTTCACTGAAAGAAATAAACATAGGGGAGAAGAGACTTCAATATTAGTTATTTTTCATAGTAATAAGAATTATAACCATGCTGTTAACAGCTGGACTTAATGATCTTAAAGGTCTTTTCCAATCTAAACAATTCTATGATTCAGAAGAAATGAAAAAGTTAAAGAGAAATGTGAGACAGACATTGAATTCATGACTGAGTGAATTGTCGTGACAACAATGGATATGTCAGGCAAGAGCTTAACACCTGATCTTTCCAAAGCTTCATGTCAATAAAGTTCAACAGCAACTGTAGGCACCGAAAGCAGAGACTCCTCACATCTGTGTGATCATATCTGCACTAGATGCATAAACTGAAACCCCAAGGGAGGTGCCGAGGCTGCTGTTCTCTCATGACAGATGCTGAGCAAACAGCCCTAGGACATGCAGCCTAACCACACAAGGCAGGAGGAAGCCAAATGACTGGCCAGTACCAAAGAGCTGGTGGCAAATCAGGCTTAAGAAGAAAGCCTCATGGCCTTAGGCCAGTGCCCATCCACTGAGCCGTGCTAAGTGACATACCTGTCCAAAAATAGAGGCAATCCTTGTTGATAAGGAGGGAGAAGGAATGTGGTAGGGTTTTGCCATTTTATGAACTGATGTATTTTCTTTCTAATTTTTCATGTACCCTTGTAAAAATCTTATTTCTTTTCTATTCCAAGAGATGTTTTTTCTTCTAAAGGAAATACTACAAGATTTTCATCAAAGCTTGAAGCAAATATATATGATCTATATACTTGGTGACTGCGAGCTATGAGCATCCAGGCTGAGGCAACTTTTGACTAGCTAGAGAACAGGTCTGTTGGACTCCAGATGGAGCTGCATACCAGGTATCTTCCTTCCCCTGAGGCTTTGGCTTGGACCTAAATGGACTGACACCCATTCAAAAAAGAGACCTCCAAGTCTCTGCCCTCCCTCCTTCACTCCTTCCCCTGAAGGCACCAACACCAAGGGTCCATCTGCCTGGATTAACCAGCCTCCAGAGTCTTTGCAGGCAGCTGTGAGATGGCTTTCAAAGATAAGAGATGGCCCTGGGTGGCCTCATGGGTTAGGAATTTAGTTAAATATCTTCTAAAGGGATTTAGTAGGATTTGCCTCATTGTTTATATTACACAGTATCAGTCATCCTTAAGGCCCCAAGCCTTTGTATTAGTAAGGCTGGGAATATAACCAGCCAGCAAGGGATGCTGATACTGTCCCCCATGATCCTGTTTTCCCCATGCAGAAATGCTCCCCAACTCTGACATTCACAAATTGCTACTTTAGCTCAGTTCACCTAAATGAGGGAAAATAAGTGAGATACTGAGCAGCAGGATACCTGGGACTGAAACTCCAGAGAGAGAGTCAGCTTTACTTCCCCAGTAGTGGGGCTGGTACTGCACGATGATGAATCAACAGCCATTGCTAATATATGGCAAAGAAATTTTAAGTCTCAGCTGGCCCCCAGGGGAAAAATAATCATAAGCCTGCTCAGTTTTTGTTAAAAGATATAGGTAATTGTGGCAAAGAGCAACAAAAAGATAACTGAGCGGCTGGACAGGTTGATTTATGAGGAAAGATTAAAGGAGTTGAACATGAATGGCTTAGCTAAACAATGACTAAAACAGGACATGAAAAGTAGCCACTGTCAACACTATTTGAAGTGTCTGTCTGAAGGGGCATTAACTGTTTGGGAGCGTACACTTTGAATAAATGGAGGTAATGAAATGGAGGTAGGAAAAGTAGATGCCAGATGAATGTTTAAGAAAGTTTCTTGAAGAACAAGACTGCTGGAGTGTAACTCCCATAGCAATCTCCTCCCCTCTGTAGGGTGGGCTCCCCCTCAAAAGGCCACCTGCACTGAGCAGACATTACCTAAGACACTTTTGGGAGGTCTCTAGTCTTAAATGCCTCAGTGGCATCCCCATCGCTGAGCACCAGTACAGGCATGACCAGACACCAAGACTGTAAAAGCCCATTCCAAGACCTCCAAACAATGAGAAGATAAAATATCCATGCCTTGGGCCTCAGAGATCAAGCAGGAATGCAAGAAAATATAGAGGGAAAGAGTGGTTCTCTGGAATTCTTTTATACCACTGAAGGATGAAATGGGGCTGGGTGTGTTTCTGGGTATTGGGAAGACATGGAAATGTCAGCCTCTACACCCTACCATCACTTTGCCTTTTCCAGCCAAGAACTTGACCTGTAACAAGAGAAATGCTCTTTAGTGACATATGACTGAAGAGACCCAGGTTGTCCATCATTCAGCCATTAAAAAACACATAAATGTTTTATAAAACACACAGCATCCTCCTCCCTGCCTAGTCCATGCAGGGCAGAGGGTGTTAATGGCTGCCTGCTACACAGCTCCTTCCCTGCTAGGTTTGGCCATGGAGAGCCACAGCTCAGGTTCAAAACAGGAAAAAAAAAAAAGAAATTAACTTGCCACATCCTGTTGCTTTCTTTTCATCTCATGACAGAAAGGATTAGGTGGGAAATACTACATGGTGAAAATTCCACCTGGAGAACAAAGCATGGATCTACTCATCTAACAAAGCCACCACAGAATATACACTGATAAGCTACTAGGTAGGGAGGAGGCATGCACAGGAGGCATTATGTTGATAGACTTTAGGTCCAGGTCCTACATGACACAAGCCCTTGTGTAAATGTTGTCTCCCCATATAAAATTAGACTTTCTCCCAAAGTCTGCCTGGCCCCGCCTATGTAACCACTAAATTACTCATAGCAGGGATTGCTTCTTAATAAATGAGTGCATTGCACAACAGGACAATCCTTGCTGAGGCCTGTAGGCATGGCAACATTGCGTAAATCATTAGTGCTCTTCCCAGCAAATAAATACACATTTGATGCCCATGTACCTTTCATGAATCTGCTACAGACACCCCTGGGTGGCCATTACTGTTACCCTATTCCAGCAGCAGCTCACAAACCCCAATTGTACCAAGGGACCCCATCACAGACGTTGCATATATTTGCGTCTTTGGTGGCTTTCACAAAATTGCTATTTGTTTCCCCTCTCCATCCCACTCTTCCAGTTCTCTTTTCATGGTCAGGAACAAGAACTTTCTAAATCCCAGAGAGTTTCCTGTTTGCTTCTCACTGAAGTGGAGAAAGAGAAGAGGGGCTAGAAAACAGCAGGGCAGTGGTGAGTGCAGCAGAGAAATGTGCATCTGCTGGCCAAAATAGACCAGCTGTGAACCCTTCTATAAACCTATAAACGGTGCAAGGAAATGGCATTGTCTTGACACATTTTCAAACCGGGAAGACAAATATATATGTGATCCATTCAAATATATCTTAATTGGTCATGGTGTCAAATGCTCTCTTTAAATTTAATCTAATGAGTGTTTCACCGAGCTGTCAGCAATCTCCAGTAGCCTCCAGGCACTAATGAGTTAGCATCAAGGTGTCAATGCTTTTGGCATTAGCCTCAATTAGGAGGAGTTAGGGTGATCACTGAATGAAGGGTCAGCCACTCATTGCTGAGACATTCCTCTGGCTATAGCCTGCAGTCTCCTGCCTGAAAGGGACTGGCAGACTGGCTGCCTACCCTCTTCTCAGTAAGGAAGGCTCATATGTGGCAACATTACTGTTAATTACTGTATTTGAAACCTGTGCAGGTCTTGACAGGCATGGAGAATCAACAGTAACCCTATGTAATGAGGCTGTTCAGTGAGATTCCCAGGTAAAATAGTACCCTGTGACAATAAAATGGTAAATATCTACTCATGGTCAGAATTTTCAAAAGAACAACATTAAGGGAGTCAGTATGTCAAGGAACAGAAATTATGTACAGCAAGGTTATGCTTACAGAAAAAAAAAAATCACCATATAGATAACCCATGTAACTTTAATTCTGCTCCACTTAGCTCTCTCCAGGCTTTCTGGAAGATTTCCTTTAGATATATTACATTCAGATGTCATCTTGCACAATCATTCTCAGGTAGAACTGCTTCTCTGGGGTGAGATCACGGATGGACCACAATTGCTTTCAAGGCTGTGCCCTCCCCTATTCAAACATGGAGGTCTCAGGACAGCCAGGAAGAACTCCCCCTCCACCTGGAATCTACCCCTGGCCTGAAATCAGTTTTTTAGTTGGCAGATTGCTGTTCAGCCCCAAGGACACATGCATATTTATGCCAGAGGAAATCATTCAATGAGCAAATCTGTTTAGAAACTTGAAAGGTTTGTCAGCCACCATAAAATCTTGGTTACATTAGAGTTTAGCACTATAGCTGTTACAATAGAAACTCTGGATCCATTATAAAAAACTTCTTAAATTTCTAAAATATATGGATAATACTAGAATGAAAAAAGTCCCTCCTGCTTCCTTCCCATCCTTGCCATCACAGAATCACAGAATTGTCTAGATTGGAAAGGATCATCAAGTCCAATCTTTAACCTAACACTGACAAGTCCATCACCCACTCCACCGCAACAGTCCAACAACCTTTCCCTGTAGCCACCCATGACTGTAACTCCAGCATCCCCTAGCCAGAAGCAGCATAGACCTTGAGGAAAATGACCTGCAGCAGCACCTTACATTCAACAGGAACCTTGCCATAAGCCCCTGATGCACTCCTCTGCCACTTTTAGACCATGGTCCTTGTCAAATAAAACAAAACCAAAAAAAACCAGAGATAAAAGGACTAAAGGCCTCAGCTGCACACACCTTGTGAACAGTGGGGTTCAGTGGTTCAAGAGTACTTTAGGTAACTCTTTAATGGGACTCTTTTTTTCCGTGGTAGAAGCTCTATGTTTCCCAGAGATGGAGGACCACAGCAGCAGGCTTGCAAAGCTTGCCTAATTTTAAGGCGGCACTTGTCTTACAGCTCATTCTGCTTAGGATCATTGTAAAAGTTGTCCTTTGAACTACCTCTCTGCTTCCTCCAGCCCATCTTCCTTCCTCCCCATCCCCAAGGCAATGATTTTTATCTCCAGGTCTCCATTTCTTCTCTGCAAGAATCAAAGGGCTTTCCAGTCTTTCCCTTGGGGTGACAGCGTTACCTGCTCCTCCTCCACCTGAGATGCAGAGCTCTGCTTCCTCAGAATATTTATTTACCCTAATCCCCATCAGACACAGGCTCATTCTGCCCTGGTAATGAAGAGCTGCTGTGTCTGGGGCAGCCAGGCCAGACGTGTTTGGACTCTTCTGGAAGTGTGATTCAGATCAAGCTACAGTGCATTGTACAGTAAGCAAAGACAAACAGGAGCAGCACAATGACAGCTTCCAATTATCTAATTTACCAGGCTTCATCGTAAAAGTAATCAGGCCATTTGTGCCATGTCATTCACGTTTCACATTCTTGTGCAACTAACATTAAACCTAAACAGTTCTTTGCCTCTTTAGCATACTCCTCCTTGAGGTAGGATGGCAGAACTCCTATACTCTGTTATTAGCAGATACCTCCAAGCCCACTAATAAAGTGCATGTCCCACTCACTTTAGCACTGGTCAGCAAAAGAGATGGCATCTTGCCTTTGCCCTCAAAAAATCCATGATCTCCAACAGACCTGTGCCATGAATCCAAGTTACATCAACCTTGCTGCCTGAGGGGTTTCCTTCTTTGCTTCTAAGATCCAGGAAACTGCATCCACAAAAAACTGTCAAGACAACATTCACCAAAGATGGCAAAGTCACAGCCTCAGAAGTTGGAAAATGTCAGCCTTGAGCTTTGTGTTCACCCATCAAGGTGCAGCCCTTAGTTACACTGCCATGTGCTTTTTAAACAGGTTCTGTGAAGTATGAGTATTTATGAAAGTGAGGTCTAAGTGTCTGAAAAGAGAAACAAGGCCCTTGTTTTTCCTTCCCCTGGATGGAAATGTGTAAAAGGCTGGAAGGAAGTTCAACAAGTCCATTCACTTGCAGGAACAGGCAACAGATGTTACACCACCAATGAAAATGTGCTCTGTCCCCTCTCCCATACTACCAGCTGCAGTCCCTGACAGTTTACAACAAATCTGACCTTGAGAACAAAAGACCAAAAGAATAAAAACCTGAAAGCCAGTTAAAAGAGACAGAAAAACTATTGGCACCATCGATAGCTCCTAGAAACATCAAGGGAATTGATAAAAGTGAAATGTAGAAAGTGGACCTCAATTCCATGCAAATCCCATTAACAGTCTGGAGAACTTGAGCTGAGGTGCAAGACACTCCTGTCAGGCTACAAGTAATTTTTCAAGGTTCAGAGGAAGAAATCCCCCTTAAGAACTTAAGTAAGTATCACGTTCTTCTCTTACCTGGATAAATCTCTGGTAAATTGAGATCCAGTCAAATAGTGGAAGTAGAAACCAATAAATGTAAGGAGAAAGCACTGACATTATCATTATGTGATAATTTTGACCAAAACAAGCATTTGTCTAAGAAATAAGTGGTTGAAAGCCATCTAACCAGATGTAGATATCTGCACTGTAGAGGTCCTACATGTAGATAACAATGTCACTAAAGCACCAGAGCTCCCTTTATAGTCAGTACAGAACTGTCACTTCAAATACACAGTTCACCTCTTTCAGGAACATGCTTTAGGATGAGATGATTTGTGCCTCAAAAGCAGCTGTATTGCTCCATTATCTGCAAAAGGAATTTTTCTCAGATGGAAATGTCTACACTATAAACCTCTATGGCTTATGTGTCTACCTTGGTGAGATGAATCCCACTTCATGAATTTTTCATTATTTGCAGTCATTACATGAGGACCAGATAGTTTTTCTAAAAGTACACTATAGCTTGAAGAGAAGCATAGGCTTGATACAAAAATTACTGGACAAACTCCTATTATCTTAGGAAAATAAGAGAGGATTTTAACAGATGTCCTAAACCTTCTCTGAACCCAGTGTCTTGGCACTGAAAGTAGCTACATAATGGAATTATATTGTATCATTATTCTGTTCTTTATTTATTTGGAAGGTCAAACTACAAGGCCGTGAGTTTAAAATCTTCATGTCTATGAGTTCTGCTTTACAGTATGACACAATAATCCAGATTAAACAGACATTAGAAAGCATTATAAATTCAGCGCAACAGCCCTCAAGCTAGGTTGCCTAAAATGCTTACTTGTTTGTAAATGTGAATTTTATTCCAACTTTTGAAGAAAGGAAGGCTGTCTTATATATTGTGTCTATCTTTCTCTAGCAGGACCCCGTCTGCATTGTCCTGTTTCAAAAGGGTGTAAAGGGCTTTTGTTTTTTCTTGGAAGTCTGGAATTGTTCCTTTTCTAATTTTTTTGCGGAGCCTGGACATTGCTTTTTATAGCAAGAGAAAGCACTTTTGCTGTGATAAAAATACTTTTTCTACATTCATGAATTCATCAATTTTAAGAGCAAAAGAGACCATTACATTCATCCAGCCTCAGGCATTGATAGATTTACTGCACAGGAGCTAATGGACTAGAGCACAGTCCCTTTGAGATGACAAGAGGGAATTTGTGCAGCTCTTTAGCTTCCCTCCTCCTCATCATCATGAGGGCACCTACCTCAGAGCTCTCTTGTCTAACACAGAGTCTGCCTCTAGTCCAGCTTGATAGAATATTTATTTAAACACCACGTTTTGGAAAAAGCCAGGCTGCTTTACCAAGTACCCAGAGAAAACAAAGGTCAGCACACCCCCATCACACAAGAACATCTCTACCTCCTCTCATTGACCCCGTTTGGTCTCTCAGCAGCACCAAACACTGCAAAACAACAGTGGCTGCTGTTTCCTTGTGCTCATGTTTTACCCTTTACCTGCCCAGTTCTCTTACTGGGATGTGAAGGACTTGGCCTCTGGGACTCAGCTTATTGCCTCATAAAGCAGGATGGCAGGATTATTAATGTGGCAGAACTGCAGGATTTTCCAAGCAATTTATGAGTTACTA